>OX596382.1:146088728-146148728 GCA_951394425.1 Tipula unca | reverse complement strand
GAAGAGTATTATAAAAAAAAACAAGGACAGACGAAGGTAGAAATATATTAAAATCGTATTTTTTTTCTTGCTTTCTATTCGCACTCCGGAATCGGTAGATGAATTACAATACTTTTTCCATACCACCACATAAAAATAAAGTATAAAAAAATTTCGCTTGAGTAATTTGTAGTTTTTATTAGTACGTTTATCGCCATAACATAAATGTTTATAAGAAATTTTACTTTTTGGAACACACAAATTATTTTTTTCGCGTTCTCATTGTTTTTTTTCAGGGAAAAAATAAAATCTACCTGCATATTTTTTTATTGATTTTAATTTTCACCTGTCTGACCATAACGTTTCTTTCAGAAGAAAAAATGGTGATACCTCTTACATACATTTTTTATACTTCATTTTATAACATTACATATGTATACTATTTCTATATTAACATATAGTAAACTGTACTATATACATAGTAAGTAATTAATCTTGAAAAATCTGAAAACACTGTAGGTAGATACATATGTATACATATATTATTAAAATAAACTCAGCCAATTTGTCTAACATTAAAATGAACACCATCATCAAAACTAATCAATAACGGTATGAATACTTATTTAAACGTATCGATTAATTTTGTATATACATTTTTGCAGTAAATATATTTCAAGCAATTTGAATACAAATTCTAGAATTTTTTGTTTTACAGTTAGAAGTCATTAGACGTTATTTTGTTGTTGGTGGTTGTATTACTATAATATTATAATCTTGTTTTAATTACAATATGGTGGATGGTTTATTGTGGAGAATGGAAATTATTCATGCGATGAATTTATATGCTCTCATGATTTACATGATCAAATAGATAGAACACAATTGAACGCTTATTCTATCCAATAAAATCAATTGCATTATATATATATATATATATATATATGTATATACATATATATATATATGTGTATATATATATATGTGTATATATATATATGTGTATATATATATACACATATATATATATGTATGTATATATATATATATATATATATATATATATATATATATATATATATATATATATATATATATATATATATATATAAAATTACCTACATATCAAACTAATACAATTAAACAATTAATTTGCAAGTAAATTCTATGTTTACGCTCAATTTATTAAACGCGTTACAATAACAATACAAATCAAAATAACTTCTTAACTCAACTCATGAAATAAATAAAGAAAATATTCTAAGACATGTAATTAAAGAACAACACAAGACGAAACCGGTTCAACTAAACTTGTCCAAAATATTGTAGATTAACATTTATATCGACTTTTAAAAAAAAGTTTTATTTTTAGTCTTAGAACGAATTCAATTAGCGTTCAATTGAAAATAGAATGGTTTAGAATAAAATTTGATCAAAGCAGTTTAAAATGACATACTATATGCTGGCAATACGCGACCGCGTTAATTCTCCACATCAGAATGATTTAAGAAGATTAGAAAAAAACAAATCAAATAAGAATACATTTTTAAAGCTCTATTTTGTGTTTTTAAACAAACGTTGACGAGGAAAATCACTTTAAGAAAATCAAAATCAAAACAAAAAAGCAGAAAATAATAAAAATACAACACCAACAATATTATAAATTTACGATCAAAACAAAGTCTGGGGTATATAGACATACACACAATCATATCCACCATTTTTGCCTTATAAACATCCTTATTATTTTGTTGTTTTTTTTTAAGTAAGATAATAAACACTTTTACAATTTTAACACATTTTTATATTTTCTTGATTTTTCAATAAAAAAGGGATGAAAAGAATTTTAATGATTCGTTAACAAAATATAAAAAATACTTTATGTATGAATATATCATATTATAATAATATATTACATTAGTGCTTTAAAATAACGGTATGCAGAAATGCATGGATGATGATTTATAAATTAAAATAATTATCACATAGAGTCGACATGAATTCATAATACATATACTAAATCATAAAAAAAATATACTAAATCCTATTTCGAATATTTTTATATGTATATCGCAAAATAAAATTGCTTTGAAAGTAAAATGTTAGACCACTAATTTAAGATGTGTGAACAAGCTTCATTACATAATTAGATAGACACAGGAAAATCTGTACTATAAAATTATCTAATTGTTTTGTTTATTTTTTTAAATATAATAATAAAGCAAAATTAAATTGAATTTGTGTATTCATTATCTATCCGTAGTCCAAACTTTGTTTCTATCGCTATTCATACTGACAAAGAAACGAGGAACTATTAAGAATTTGGAAAACTATTGAACATCAGTGTTATATGTTCGATTGCTTTTCAAATGTTCATAAACCAGTTTATAATTGAAACAGTCGCAAATAATTCGGGAATAAACGTAATGACTAATGACTAAGGTGGCCATATATATGAACCTATATATGAATATAAATGTGAAATTTAGTCTGAAGAATTAGGCTAATTAGTGCCTTTGAATTAGCATTTCATATTAAGAATTATAAACTAATAGAGAACATAAAAATAAAAAATTATCATTTCGAGCAAAAAGAATACGTAGTTTGATTGTGATACCCGAACGAAAAAGTAACAAGCGTGTCACGATATATAGCTTAAAAGCAAAAATAATTAAGACATCATCAACAAATTAAATTGTGATTAAAATATATACGAATATGTACCTATATGTTTTATGGATAAATGAGTTCATTTTACTTTGTTACTGATCTCTCACGCCTGTCTATTAGTGGATAGAGAAAAACTGTTTTTGTATACATCTTTTGAAAAATGTATACAAAACAGTCGGAAAATGGCGTATAACATCGAAATGCCGAGGAATCTTTAAATAAACTTTTTATTTAAAAATATAATTTAAGCATATAATTTAAGCCATTCAAATATTAAATAATATAAAAACCTATTAAAAATGAATCTTATATTTTATATAAAAGGCATAAAAAGGGATATGTTATAATTTTAATCGTTTATTCTATAGAAAATCAGATGAAGAAACGTCTTAATAAAGGGTGTCCAAATAACAACTTTAGGATGTTTAAACTGCTAACTGTTATTTTTCTGCCATACTTGTTTCGAATTTATAATCTACAATTGATTACAATTTAAATCATGCCATCGCAAAGTGTGGAGCAACATGTTAAAGTTATACAAACGTATTACAATAAATTTAGTTCAATTAAAAATAAACATCAAGCACTTCGTAAATTTTAAACAACAATTCGAAATCTTATAAAATATTCAAAAGTATTAGTTGCATTGAATTTTTCTACTTATGTATGTATGTATATTTAAAAAGAATTTTTAAAACACGGAGATTTCTAAGCTGTAATTACATAGTTCATCCGAAAACATCCTCAACGCATATAATTAACTTGGAAGTTGGAATATACATATGTATAGATAATACAAAAGTTTTTGGTGTGTCAGTGCTCATTTAGTAATCCACACCTTGAAAATGATATGCCTTGAGAGCGTATTGAGATTGCTACAGATCATTTTCTAACTTTTAGCTGTGTTTCGTGTTAAAGAAAATTTTACTTATGTTTGTACATTGGTTTATTTTTATTTTTACCCATTTCTATTTAATTTAATTTTTGTCAGATAGAGTTGCACCTAAAATTTGTTAATTGCTGTTTCTTTAAGTGGTCAGGTATATAATTATTTAATTGAAATTGCATTTGTAATTGTTATCCCTATCGTATTCTACTCACAACCTATACAACCTATCTTATGGATATGCTTTCTTTAAAGATATTTCATTAGTAGTGGTCGAATCTATTAAATGCTAACATCGTTTACTTCTATTGTGGATTATATGTACGTACATATATTTGTTTGAATCCCAGGGTAGCCTTTTAATTTATTAGTTATTTTGTTATAATAGAATTTAAATTTTTTATTAATGTCATGGTTCGATTTCTACCTTTCCCAAATCGATGATCGGGGCTGAAAAAATAATTAATAGCATATGCTACAAGTTTAACTTTAATAGACTTTAAGAGTTTTAAACATCACTTGGGCCACGTTTCGAGTGACCACCGTAACATATAATAATAGGGATTTTGCTGATTTTAAATTTAATCAATCTTATTAGTTGGGGTTATTTTTAATTATTTTATACAATTATAATTTTAAGTAATCCGTAAAAAATATTCGCATATTGAAGTTGAAACGTTCGGAGTTATATTTTGTTTCAAGAAATCTAGGTTTTCTGGATGCATGTGCCGGAGGAGAGTTCTTGTGTAAAATCCAGTCATCCTGTAATGAGTACAAACGCTTTCTAAGTGGTTTCAAAAAATTCTTATACATATAATATTCAGAATTAATTTTCAACAAAATTCACAATGTTATGGTTCCAAGTCTTATGAATAACAAAATAGATTTTTTTAAATATATAATATTCAATCATTAATGAACGTGGGAAACTCAAAGCGAATTGTTTACCTTAGTTCACGATGTCGTGGATAGTGATTTAAAATACAGATGTGATACAGAATACAGAAATTTGAGTCTTCTGCAACGCAGCTACTATATATGTATATGAGTGTTTGGCAAGAACAGTCAAATTTGGTGGCAAACAAACTGACGTATTTGAATAAGATATGTCTAAATATTTCCATAGTTTATCTCGTGTAATAGTTATTGAAAGCTATAAATTAGCCATCCACTGTCATTTCGTTTAATATTTAATATTAATTTCGCAATTGCGGAAGCGTTTGAATAAGCTTGTTATAATTATAGATCCGACACATGTAACACAAAACGCTGTGTAGCACAACAACAGATGGGTCAACTGATCAAGTTATCAAACGTATTCTAATTGTAGTTAAATACGGTCACTATCGAATTGTTAATGCATTTATTACGTCATTTATACTATTATTTATCTAAATAATGAAAAGAGAAATTTTTTAAAAGAATTTACATTTCAGTAAAATTTTGTTGGAACTAAGATATTTCATAACCAACAAGCCAAGAATAGACCATTAAATAAGGGGTTGATATATCTGTCTTTAATAGTTTCAATTTTTAAAATATATGAGGTGTAGATAAAATCTAATGTTTTCCGTTTAACATTGGAAATTCCCGTGTTAGTGCTCTATCATTATTCGACGATTTGCAGGCGGTTTTGGGACAAAATTTATATATAACTGTTCGAAATAATGTTACATAATATTAGCAAACCAATTGTATTGATAACATAAATATATAATAATTATCTTTTAAATTTTCGAATAGATTCATAAACCAGTATCGCCTGCAAAATGCCGAAAAATGTAGATTACGACACGGGAATTTCCTATGAAAAATCTAAAACAATAGTTCTAGTCTACAGTCTACGCCTCAAAAAATTCATAAGCAAAAGCTATAGATACACTCACCTTTATAGATGGTTAGATACATTTGGTAGATCACGACTTCGTAGCTTAACTAGTATTTATACGCACTCTATAGATATGTGTATTTAAGTTTTGCTTTTAATATCTATAATCAAATTTTTTTAATTTACTAAAATCTCAAATTTAAAGTGACTGTCATATAAAAAACAAAGTGGATTTCCAAAGTGGAAGCCAACCTCTGAATTTGAAATTTTTAACCAAATTTCAAAATTCGACAGTTCGATATAGTTGATCAAATTTAAAATTTTCAAAAACAGTTTTTTTGTATAATAATAATTAACTTTCTGGAGAATTCATCATCTTCAATAAAAAAATTACAATTATTTTATAAATCGGCAGATATAAAATTTTTAATTCATACTCATTCGCAAACTCCTGCGAAATCAAAAATCACTAAGTTTATGAATACCGGAATTTTAAAATTTGTGTTGTATGTTAATCTTTAAAACAAAGTAAAGCATATTTTTCAACTTTTGAAACTCTTAATCTATCTGTTTTTTCGATTATTAAAACGATTGGAACCTGGAACCGCACGGGAATCTTAGCAAACTGTTTGAACCAATGAAGGGAGGCTTTCGAAGATCAGCAAGAGAACACTTGGGGTCTAGCTCTGACAAATGCCCGCCAGCTGCAAAGATAATGCAAGTATAGTTGTCCACTTCCTTAAGACAATTGTCACTTTGAGTTCGTCTTATGTGCTAGGGAAGTGCGACCAGAATTCTCAGCTGGTTCTTTTTTATCGATGACAATTAATATTTAGTGAACCTCAAGTTGGGTTGCCGTTCGATATCTAAGGGAATAGAACACCACTTCAGTCCCAGTTTAGGTAGGGCGAGATTCTTGTGATTCAGCTTTTGTTATGAAATCAGCAACTTTATTACTCTCAATGAGTAGGTATCCACATAATCCTTCCTCTGTATAGTATTAGTGTTTATGTAGTTCTTGCAATCTTTGTCCAGTTTAGACATGCAGTCAAAGGACTATTGAGGGTATTAAGCACAGCTGTGTAGAGAATAATATGTTTTTTATCGCTAAAACTAGGCGCCTTATCCTCATTTTGTGTGAGTACAACTCGTTTAGCTTGAAAAACCTTACAGTGTTTATCCAGACTGCCGAAAAATCTAACCCCATAATTAGGCCAGAAGAATTCAAGCCCTGCAGTGACTTTTGATCGAGATCCATCCGCAAAAAAGGGTATCGACTCAGACAAGATTCTATAGAAATTTTGACGGAGCTGCAATCCTCGCCAGGGGAAAATGACGGAGATTGAATCAGTGAAATTAAATTCAGGCATTCCATTCCGCAATGTAACTTAGTTGAAATTCATCAGAGCACACTATGCCAAGAATGAATAATCGCAATTCGAGCAAACACAAAATGGACTCCATTGCAAGAAGATAAGTAGAAGAAATAGTACCAGATATAGCCCCACAGGCTAATTTTACAACTGGTCACCATACAACCGATGCATATAGGACAGTAAAGGTAAAACCATCGGTTTGTAGGTGAAATAAATCAATTTGTGAGTAAGAGCACAAGAGCCGAAGCCCTCTCTACAGTTTCTAAAAACAGCAATGCGCTCGATAACTTGATCAGTTGTATGACGTTTCTGAATAACCCATCTATTATTGTGCTACACAGCGTTTTATGTTACATGTGTAGGATCTATAATTATAACAAGCTTATTCTGAAGAACTGAACAACAATCTAGGATTGTTCCAGTTTTCCATAATCAAGAATTTTATTTAGTAATAATTTCAAAACTGATTTCCATCAAACATGTCTTCAACATAATCAGTTCAGATATGCTAAAGTCGACAATACTCTAGAACTTTGTCCAATAAACAATTAAGAATTCCACTACTATCGAACATGTCGAGTTTCATCATAAACGATTACATTACAATACCATTCAAGCACTTCACCCAAAAATCATTTTAGAATCACTTTCCCATCATACAAACCGAATTTCATTATAATTCATAAAGAAATAATCTTATTCTACATGCCATATTCAAATGGCCATATTCAAAAACTTCACCTTAACTAAAAATCATTAATTCGTTAATTAAATAGTAATTTCGATTATCCTGATTCTGTATCAAACATCCACAAGACAAAACAATACAAAATTCAAAACCTTTAAAATACACACTTTACTACTCCGCGTTGTGTTGTGTTTGATATAGAGTATATTCGTTCTCGAAATACGCGTAGTTAAAAAATTAAACACACAGTGTCAAAATTTGAAACACTGTGTGGTTATATTTTGAAATACTGTGTTGTTATTCCTTCATTCTACAGTGCTACATTGTGTTGAGTATTAGTGCTAAAATGTGTTGTTGGAGTTTTTGTGTTTCTTCATTCTCGTTGAACATTAAATCGTGTGTTTTTGTGCAGATAGAATTTGACTACACACTGTAGTGTGTTTTAATTTGATCTCTGTTATTTAGTCATAATAATGGTCCGTTGAAAGATAATTTGTAGCTACATTCGAAAAACAATTACATAATACTGAATGGCCACAAAAATTTGATACGGTTTTGTGCCACGTGATAAATTTATTTAGACTGCTATTTTATAACTAATTTGGTATTTTCATGGCCATTAATAATAATCTTTTAAATGTGTCAATTTTTATACCTAATACACCTAATGTGTATTATTCTTAAATATGGAATACACTATATAAAATAACGATAAAATTATATTCAAAAATATTTTTATTTTTCAATATAATCCCAACCAAGCTAATGCACTTATTACACCTGTCAATTAATTTGTGTAAACTATCAAAATAAATTGTTTTCTGTTGTTCTTCAAAATAATCTTCTACAGCGGACACTACCTCACTGTCATTTGAAAATCTTAGCCCCCTTAATTTTTTCTTCAAATTTATAAAAAGGAATTAACCATTTCATTGATCTTGCAATCTCGCAATTCTTGCAATCTTGCAATTTCATTGTAAGGCTTCTTGTGCAACATTCGCTTTATGAACTGGTGCATTGTCATGTAAAAGCAATATTTTTTTGCTTGATTTGATCTCGTTGTTTTTCCCTTATAGCATTTTTCAATTTATTCAAAATAAGCCCCTGTTATTGAGACCTTATGAGGTAATTAGTCAATCATCAAATTCCATCAGGCCCCAAAATTGTGGCCGTTATCTTGCCAGCAGATAGTTGAACCCTAAACTTTTTCGGCTGTGGAGTTCCCTGCGCTATCCATAGACCGATGACTATTTGGTTTATAAATTTAACCGGATCGTCTTCACTCATTTCTAAAATTACCTTAGGATATTATACCGATATTTTTTTTGGTACACAGTCAACATTTGGAGAACCCATCTTGCACTAACTTTTGACAGCATAAGATGATTGTGTAAAATTGTGCTAACACTGCCAATAGATATAATTAATATTATACTTAATGTTGAAATGGTGATCCGCCTATCTTTCAATATAAGATCTTCGCTTAAAATGACCATTTCGTGAGTAACAGCGTCCGTCGGTCTCCCGCTGCGGGGGTTATATTCCAGCGACTTTCTACCTTGTTTGAATAGACGGACCCCCTTCGTTAATGTTTTATAAGACGGACAAGATTCTCTACAAACATTTTTCATTCTTCTTTCGATATCCTTTACAAGTATTATTTTCCTTTACAAGGATTTTAATCACAGCATGATGTTCGATATTATCCATATTTTAAAATTTTCAAAACAAGTGTATATTAAATCACTCACAGGAACTAAATGAAACAATTGATTTGCATGAAATTTTGTTTTTGTCGGTAGAATTAGTAGTTTAATAAAAATAATAAACTTTAATACCGTTATTTCATATAGATTTACCGAACTTCTTGAACTCCCCTCGTACGATTACAAATACTTATTTACTGAAATACAAATTTGAATTACTTTTTAAATATTATATTCTACCGACTTAACAAATTATTTGAATTTGGATTCACGTAAAGTATGATATAGCAAAAATTATTTAAATTAGTGCGAAAAATTCTTATCTTATTGTTGGTAGAATAAGTAGTTTAATAAAAATAATAAACTTTAATGCCGTTATTTCATATAGATTTACCGAACTTCTTGAACTCCCCTCGTACGATTACAAATACTTATTTACTGAAATACAAATTTGAATTACTTTTTAAATATTATATTCTACCGACTTAACAAATTATTTGAATTTGGATTCAAGTAAAGTATGATATAGCAAAAATTATTTAAATTAGTGCGAAAATTTCTTATCTTATATTAATGCTTTTTTATGCCATCTAAGATATTAAAAACGAATTATTTAATCCAAATAAATCAAACGCTGCACTATTAAAATGTACCGTACCTGGCCATATTATTAGGCCAAAGCAAAATATTAAAAAAATTTTATATCAGAAGTTTACTATACCTGACCTGTTATAATTTTTTTATGCATGATGAGCTCCATGTCATAAAGCTAAAAGTATATCTAAATATTTAAAGCAAAAAAAAATAAAATTCTTGATTGGCCTGGCAATTCTCCTGATATGAATCCTTTTGAAAATGGTTGGGATTTGCTTAAAAGGCAGATGTTTAAAAAATATAACCAACAAGGTAGAGTTGCTGGAATCACTAATATACGAGTGGTACCATAACGAACATCTCCAGGATACCATCCAAGCATGTATAGAAAGCATGCCTCGTCGTGTTCGAGCACTATTAGTTGCCAAAGGGGGCCACACAAAATATTGAATTTTCATTTAATTCATTTTTTTTTTATTAAATATTTTATTATTAAATTTTTTGTGTTTTTGGATTGAATATTATTTATATTATCGAAATATGAAGTAAAAAAATAATAAATAATAATTTAGTAATAATAAATATTTTTTTAAAGTTGTAAATATTAAAATATGTATAATTTTCCATTGGCCTAATAATTTGGCCAGGAACTGTATAATAAATACATACATACATACATAATATAATTTTACCGACAAAATGATATAATAATAATAATAATAATAAACTCGTCATTAAAATAATAAACTTTTTTGTCATAATATAATAGACAGTATTTAAAGCCAAAACAAAAATATTCGAAACACAAACTCTATTGAAAAATTTACAAATTTTCATTCAGAAAAATGAAAAACAATAAAAAATTATTTTTCCGTTTTTCTTTTAATTCCGAAATTTATATATACATACAGTATGTGTATATAAAACAAAACACAATACCGCCAAAAGATAAATAGAAATCAGAAGATGAAAATATGTAATACGAAAAATTATATTTTTTCCATGGTTATTAGAATTTTTGTTGGTGTTGTTGTGCTTCAAAGCTTATGTAGTATAAATATGTACAACTACTACTCGTATAATGGAAGGAAAGAACAAGTTTTGCATCATCATTATATTATGATTATGATCAACATAGCAAACAAAAAAACAACAACTTGGGTTGTATAACATATATAAACATACATATGTATAAGAGAACAGAATAATAATCACAAGTTAATAATGTACTCGTATATATGTATGTTGTTGTAAATACATAAAACGAAATGATATATCTACATATTCTCCAATAAAACAGCATAAAACCTAAACATTTGAAGGTCATACCCTTGAAATTAAACAGAAAAAACGGGTCCTTTGTTATAGACGCGAAAGACGAAAATGAAAAATCTTAATATTATACATAAATACTCGTACATGCATATAAAAAGAAAATAAGCGCATATACATGTTTTCAATAAAAAAAAGTTGTCTGAAACAAAACTGAACATAAGAAAAATGTAAGGTAAATTGAAGAAATATAAATTTTTATATACAAAAAATTAAATATAAATTTTTATATACATATTCTCACAATATATTATGATGATGGTCAATGTATTACAGTTAAGTAATCATATACAAGTATAATTTAATGGTTCGTGTAAGAACCAATGGAGTCGACAGCCGAGAAATGCGGGCAAATTTTATGTTTATACATATACTAGAATCTATGAATATTTTTGATGTATGTATGTAAGTATGTATTTTATAAATATTTTTTTTAAGATTTTATACATAACACATACTACAAAACATTTGCATTAATCGATTTTAGTCTTTTAAATGTATGTATGTATGTAAATTAATGGCATAAAAAAATGTACAAAAGAAACATTTTAAATTTACACATGAGGAAAATCATACTCGATACATAAATAACTATACAAACCAAAGCATCTAATTCCAAGCGTATTGCATTAAGATAATTTAAAAATAGCAACATACTCGTACATTCTGCGGATAGATGAGACCTGGAAGAAATAATGTCGATCCCATAGTATGAAATTATATTGATATATGTATAGACGGAACGAATAATTGATAATTTTCTTAACCAGCAGATGTCACTAATAAATTTGTAATAATGAAATTTATTCATCTCACAAGTGAATCCATTTAAATGCCTTTTCTGTAGTAGTCTATTATGCTTATTAAAATTCTAGATGTGGGACATTAACATTATTTTTTCGTTTACACCTTTTCATTCGAGTAATAAGATTTTAATATACTCATCTATATTTTTTTAATATTTTCTTTGACCTTCTTTTATTTTCATGATCATCATCAGCATATCATATCATAAACATAACATATACATGTGAGACGATATGGCATTGAAATGGAAAGTCTTTTTATTATTATTCTTTGCTTTTTCTTATTTTATACTTCTAGGTCAGACACAAAAAATAAAATTGAGAAAAAAGAAAAGAAAGAAAAAACAAAATATGTAGGTTTGCAAGACGAGAAAATAACATAAAAATAAAAAAATATGGAACACAAAATGTAGCGAGAAAGAAAGAAATGTAAAGGATTTTCCATAACACAAAGTGGAATAATTTTCAAAAACACAATAATGAAAAATTTGTAAATTGTAAATTTTAAATATGTACACATCATCATTTCGTTATCATAATCAACAGATGAATTTATATATATATGTATATATATATATATATATATATATATATATATATATATATATATATATATATATATATATATATATATATATATATATATCTGTTTGTGTGTGTGTGTGTTTATGTCTATTTATATCTATTTATTATTACATATATTTATTTATATGCAAATTAAAATTCAAAATGTTAGTTAATTTCCAATTTTAGATAATTTATTTTTTTCTAGGTTTCCTTTCATTCCAGTTAATGCTCTTTAAACTGAAAATGTTTGTAAAGTAGAAAGATCGAACTAAGTTCGAAAGATCTTGTGTATAAATTAATTTAATCAATCACTTCTCATGCCTATAGTAACACAACTTGTCAATACAAGCATTTATAGATACTGTACGTAGCGAAATATCATTAAGGTGAAATAAAAATAACTAAACCAAAATATTTAAACTTTTGTATTCTAATGAAAAATCTGTTTTTAAATAGGAAATTTTGTACACGGATACACACAAACAAAAAAAATGTATTATACATGTAAACATTTTCCGAGTATGATATGGAAAAATAGGAAAATAGGAAAAATTAATTTTCTATATTTTATGTTGTTTTTTCGTGTAGTTGTTCCACAACTGAAAAAGTTATGAATGAAAATTTTCAGTTTCGTAGAATTTTTGTTATTTCTTTTTTATTTCCTAGTTTTTTTCTACATTTGTTTTGTTGTATTTCTTATTGATAATAATAATAATAATAATAATAAAAAGAGTAATACAGAATTTTCACATTTTTGTTATTATTTAACAAAAAAAATTTATTTTGGGGAAATATAAAAACTAAAATTTATTTATTTTTCTTCTTTTTCGTTTTACGTTATGACACTTTGAACTAGTTTTTCCTCTTTTATGTGTCGGTATGTAATTCAAAATTAAAACAGAACAGAAAAATTTAAATTTATGAAAGCGTGAAACCTGATGTATGTATACGTCATTGATTTTTAGAGGAATCACACATCAATGAGTTGGTGGTGATATATTCACTCATGCAATCGTTGGAATGAATATATTAAGACACTTTAATATTGAAAGTGGCTTCAAAATGAACGAAAAATAAACCAGTTTTCTTTTATAACATCCATATAGAACCTATTTTCTTTAGATTTAGGGAAAAACATATTTAAGATTGATTAAATACAATGACATCTATTGTCAGGTGATATGACTATGAATACTAATTTGAATTTGTTCTTAAATTAAAACAAAAATACCATTAAAATCTACGATTTTTTACTATAAAACCAAACAACCAAACAATTTTAAATGTAAATGAGATATTAAAAATTCATAGAATGAACTCAAACTAACTGAACAAAAAAAATAAAAAAGCAGCATGTAGTAGTAATAATACTGTTTTTTATATTGTATAGAAATACTCAACTAGAAATTTCAACTATTTTTTTCTATCTAAAAATAATCATTTATTTTAATCAATATCTTAAGAATTTCTCACAAAAATTAATAAAGCAATCCCTTGTAACTACATAACCCTAAAGATCCATCAATAATTCAACTTCATTATATAGTTCTATGTTTAGCCGGCTTGACGTACAATATTTTTTAATTAAATTCAATTGGAAAAATATTTCAAATAAAGGAAAAACATATGGTAATATATTATTTTGTATTCTATCGCGACTTAAATATACATACAAATGTATATAAAAAATGATTCACGAATCGCGACTATTATCTTAGTCTCGCCTTTTTTTTAATTATTTTCAGTCAATTTAGTATTTGCAATTTTTATATTCAAAAGAAAGGAAGCCGAATAGCATCATTGTCTGCCTTAAAAATTTTCGGGTTTAATTTAAAATAAAAAAAGGTTCATGTTATTGGTGGCATTATGTATATAGCTATCTATCTATATACACTTTCGGTTAAGCATACATATATTTTTTATATGAATGTACATATACAAACTTCTTTTCATTTTAAGAATAATATTAAGAAATTCTTTACAATATATCATCATGCATACCAAAAATTTAGAAACAAAACTGGTATGAGATGTACTGTAGTATTAAAAATTACAAATACATTGGTAAGGAAATCTTGTTATCAAATTCGAAGAAATCTAGAACAAATTTTTATTATATATATTTAAAAGGTTCTCTTTTAATTCGACTTTAAAATTATACGTTTGTTCATCGTTCAGTCCTTCTAAACTGGTCTTTTAAATATACAAGCAATGTTTTTATGTGTTTTGTTCGTCTTTCGATTAATATCATCTAATAAGAATTTGTGTAGACTTCATATTAGCAAAGTTCACTGAACTAAAATCAATAGTTGAATATATTTTTGTTTTACATTACAATTAATATTCTAATTAAATTGGGTGAAATTTGTATGTAATGCTATTATGTCGTGTTGTTCGAATTTTTGTTCGAAAACAAATAAAACTTTGTATATTAAAGGTTGTACATGTTTTATTCTATGTTGCCATATAGTTTAATACAAGCTAAAATCATTTAAAGAAAAGCTTTCGACGATCGAATTCTTACAGGAACCAAAACGGCGCAATCTGTAATGTTCGCCCATAGGTATTTAGTTTTGTTTACTTCATCTACATTTTCACTTGTGTTATATATTTTTAAGGTTTATACATATTTCATAAAAAACAAAATTCTTAATTTAACTTTATCTAACGAATAAAAATACATGAAAAATTGTAAAATGTGAAAAAAATAAAACTCCGCAAATTACTACAAAACGAAACATAAAAGAATACGAGAATCCCTGCACACCTCCCAATATACATTTTTTTTGATATTGTAAGGTTGTCGTATTTTATAAAATGCAGAATTTTTTTTCTTTTTCAGTATATACAATTTTTTTTTCTGTTCAGTTAATGGTATGAGTTGGAGCAGAGCATACAACCAACAAAAAGAAAAAAAATGTTGGAGAAATTCAACCAAATCAATTCTATGTGTGTGAGTGGTTATACACACATACACAATTAAAACAATTTATCCAAAAAGAAAAAAAATCGAAATGAAAAAAATACAACCAACCTCTAGAAAAAAATGTGTTGGGAATGTATTTGTTAGTCAATATTTTGCGATATCGCCTGGATAGGATATAGATTTTGCCAGTATATTTTGCTGTTTATTTTTTTCAAATGCGATATGATTATCGCATTTTTTCTTTATAAACATGATGTTTTTCTTTAGTCTAAAGGTGTCACGCAATTTTTAATTTAATATAGTGCGTTGTATACCAAATTTTTCTAAAATAAATCGATGAAATTGTAATCATTTAAGACCTTTTTTTTATTCAAAGATTGTAATGAATATAAAAGGGATTAGACAGCGCAAAAGCAGTAAAAATGGTTGTAATTTTCACTTTGTATTTTAGTAAAAAAAATCTACCCTATTTATTTTAATTTGCCTTGAGATCCATTTATAGTGAGTCATATAAGTCATTGTACGATAAAAATCAACATGAATTTTAAATGATCACGCAACTTGGCAATATTTATAAATCGATATGACCGCATCGTCCAAATGAAGGGTTCATGGTACTAACAGATTACAAAATTAAAATGACAGTACATAATATATATTTGAGTATAAATGTATTTTTAGCTATGTACCACATTCTTTTATTTTCGAACACAGCAATAAATTTTCGTTAGCAGGCAGAACAAATAATAGACCAACAAGGGAAAAAAGCATATTTTAATTTTTATATATGTATTTGTATATACACAGGATTAAACGGCTTTATATATAACTTTTCTTTTAATTCACAATTGAGAAATACATAAATTGATCTTATTAATATAGTTCTCTGCTATACCATACTCACTCCCCTCATCACTTTAAAAAATATATATATATATATATATATATATATAAATATATATATATATATATATATATATATATATATATATATATATATATATATATATATATATATATATATATATATATATATTTATATATATATATATATATATATATATATATATATATATATATATATATATATATATATATATATATATATATATATATATATATATATATATATATATATATATATATATTTATATATATTTATATATATATATATATATATATATATATATATATATATATATATATATATATATATATTATATATATATATATATATATATATATATATATATATATATATATATATATATATATATATATATATATATATATATATATATATATATATATATATATATATATATATATATATATATAATATATATATATATATATATATATACATATATATATATATATATATATATATATATATATATATATATATATATATATATATAATGGAAAAAATATTGATTATTTCTAAGAAAAAATAAATATGTATGTATTCTTCCAACAACTATTAACTAATTCAACTCTACATCCATCCAATTACATTGTAATTGAAAAAAAGAAAAGAAAATGGATTTTTATGTCATTTTGAATAAATATATTAATCAATTTTCTTGATATATAATATATACGTATTATGTATATATTATATATACATACAATAAATATAAATTTATATATTTACACAAAAACTGCAAAAAAAAAATACTTAAACTGTAATACATACATATATCAACGTATTGTACTGGGCGAAATTGGGTGCAGAAAAAATATATACATATAAAGTATGTACTGGGGATGATAAGTGTGTAACCCCTAGTGGTATGAACTTCTATGCATACAAATATAAATCCACTACACGAAATAAAAAATTGTTTATATACATATATATTAAAAAAATGTATAATGTGTATGTATATAGAAAGAGAAATTGTATATATGTATATAAAGATTTTAAATGGTTAATTAGTCTCTTAAGACTATATAATTCAAGGGAAAAATTAATTACAAAAAAGTTGCAACATAATTATATCAATCCACACACGCAAAAGAATGTTAATTTTACTACTCTAAAATATTAATAATCTTCACTAATATAGTTTTACAATTTTCACAAAATAAATATAAAAATAAAAGCAAAATCCATTCATAAAAATAAATATTTTTTGTTCATTCAATACAATTTTTCCGAGAATTTTCCAAAAAATAAAATTAAAAAGAAGAAACTAAATATGTAATAATAAAAAATTCCAAATTCAAAAATGTTCAATGTCATTGCAAAGTACTGTTATATAAAACAAAAATGGGATGAGGTATACAATATATTAATCAGAATCATAATTATCACCATCATATTTTATTTTACACACGACACAAACACATATTATACCAGAAATGATTGACGTGTCAGGAAAAAGAAATATTATTTTTAAATCGATTAGTATCATCTTTAAGAATATATTCTAAGAAAATATCTCCAAAAATATAAATAAATGTTCTTTTCTTTTCTTTTCGATTTTACAACCAAAATTGTTGTGAACGAAACGAAAATAAGGAAAAATGAAAATTCCATTCAAGAAAGCGGTAAACAATTGATTTTTAACAGTTTTTCTTCCTGCTTCAAAAAAGTAAAAAAACAAAAATGACGAAAAATATTTATTCTTTTTTTATTTTTTGTAAGAAAAGAAAATAACAAAAATAATAATAATAATAATAAAAGAAGCAAAGAAAGTGAAAACGAAACAATTTTTATTTTTTGCTTTTTTTATTTCTATCTTCTTTCCGTGTTTATTTTCATGTTAAAGTCAAGGTCGCCTGATTTTATTTACTGTTTTTTTGTTGCTTTTCATTTTTATAGATAAAAAATGAAAATAAAAAATATAAACAATTTTTATTTTATTGTTACAGACGTTTTTATATTTTCCTTTTCGTAAAATTCTATAAACTTAAAGAGGGATCATTGCGAAAATTCTTTAAAAAGAAATTGAAAATTTAAAGTGAAATTTGTTTATATGCATTTTCTAAAAATGTTTTGCCACGATTATACTATTTAATTTTAATGATTTATGTAGATTACTGAAAATTGAGTTATATATTAATTAAAACTTTGACTTTAGCTGACATTTAACGAATATGACGTATATAAATATTCAGAAGTTGTAAGTATCTATGTATAGAACCAAACTATAACCATGATAGATAGAATAATTACTGAGATCGCACTTTCAGAGCATGTTGTGACAAAGCAACAATAGTTGGTAAAATGGTCATACCAAATTGATAAGATTTTTTGTTCTCTACCCATAACAAGTTGGAGTTTAATGAGGAGGAAATTATAACCAACGTATGAAGCAAATGATACTACATATTGGTATAATCTAATCTCGATGTCTTGCACTAGTCAGGCAACCTCCGTGTAATATGAAGATCTGTGGAAGTTAATATATCCAGACCATCATAGATCCCCCACCGAATCGCGTGGTTTGGAGAATGTTACATTAACTGTAACGCTCATTTCGACGTCGGAAAACTCGTGGACGTCGATCGGGGAAATGCAGACGGAACCTCAATTCATCAGTATAGTGAACGAGTTTTTTATTTTTGTAAATAAATAAATACATTAATTAGAGACAGTTCGGCTAGTGGATTTATTGTCCATTAAAAGCTGAACAGTATCCCTATTTTGTACACGACTACAGAGGTTCGTCTTTTTTAATTGACCACTTGCACACGGCATAGCTCCATGCTAGTCTGTACTAACATGAATGATGGATTCCATAAGTTCTATATTCCAACAGAGTGTTATATGTACACAGATGTTTTCAATTTAATCACCGATCGTAATCGGGGGATGAAAAATCCTTTTGCATCCCGCCTCTGTCGGGATTCGTTTCCGATACTTGCCTATCCAAACGTCGCAGTTTTAATCTGTGATTTTCGAGGTTAAACGTGAATCTGTCGCTGGTATTTTTGAACGCGTATTATTCTTCGCAGGGTTCGTGTTGTTCTCGTCTTCATATCGTAATTAATTTATTACAATTTACAAAAATTTATAAAAATTAAGATAAAACCGTATGGATTCGACTACTTTCTGTAGTGTTATAGAATTAACAATGGTTTTATTATGAAAAATTGCTGACAGAATTTTTTTGTTCAGGAAACGAACAGAGAAAAAAAAATTTAAATTCAATTAAGTGACAAGAAAATTGGTTCAAATTTTGTTTTGTTTATTGACCGGTAAGGCATTAATTATTCCTTGTTCGTGTATTTTATTTTAATTATTCCTTATTGGACTATTTATTTTTAAATAAATTAATTACGTTTGAATTTTATTAAACATGTACATAGTTTGTAAAATATTAAAAAAAAAAAAAAATTTAGTTTTTTTGTAATGTATAATAACGGCGCAAATGTTTTTCCAGAATGAAATCAAATTGCATTTAACTATAAGATTTTCAAAACAATAAAAATATATTTGAAAAGAATTCACACAACCAACGAATCTATATTTTTATCTTATTTTGATTTTACAGCAACGCGAAATTTTCATAATGGAGTTTAGGGGGTCGATTATGTATCTCTCGTATTACAAGTTACAAGAACTCGTAATTCACAAAGTCGCAATTGCGACATAACGCGATTATGTAAGCAAATACGAGAATAATATTTTTCGACCAAATATTATTGCCTCATTTTTGAGCACATATTTTGTTGTTGTTTTTATTTCGTTTATATGTAGCATAAAATAAAAAAGTATGTAAAAAAATTTGATTCGTTGATTTTTATATAAAAAAAAACTTAAACAAACACCTGCACACTAGAAACAGATTTTTTGTTATTATAATTGTATAGATGTATTTGAATTGTGTTTATTGATGCCGTATTGCTTAATGTATACTAAACAGAAAAACATTTTCAATCATTAATAATAGTTACACAAAATAAAAACATAAGTGTCAGCACTGTCGCTGGGGCAAGAGAACTTATTAGTGCTTGATTTCTCTTAATACTATATTACTTTATGTTTATAGTGATTTATATTGAAATTTCAAAATTATAGCGTTCGACAGAATTATTTGTGTTTTAAATCAAAATTATTTAATAAACGGAATTAATTTTTAAATAAAATTCATAAGAATAAAATTACAATAATTTTATTTTAATTAATTAATTGCTTAAATTAGTAAGCCCTGTACAATATCGAGATCAGAGATCTGATGAAGATCCCCGATATTGTACATGAAATAAGATCGTAGAGTACGCTGGCTCGGCCACGTTCTGCGTGCTGATCCGGAACGAATTATGCAACGATCTCTGAAAGCAGAGCCACCGTATGGTAGGCGCAGAGATCGTTGCAGGCGACGATGGCTCCACGATGTAGGGAACGACTTGGCCTCTTCAGATTGTCTTAGACAGTATGAAGACCATGCTCAGGATCGAAACCGTTGAAGCCAAATAGTTGACCCAGTAAGGGGCCAGTAATAGCCTTTAAAAACTGATTATTATTATTATTAATTGCTTAAATTAATACAAAATATATAAATTAATATCGTAATTAATCGTATACTTAATAAAAATTTAATTAATTATTTATATTAAAAAACACAAAATTATATATAATATAAAGTATTAAATTAATATCTATTACACATTTTATGTAATAAATCTATGTTTGTCTTATCGAAATGGAATGAATATACTAACAGATCAAACTATTCAATTTTTAAAAATTCATAAACAATCCTATATAATTGCCTACTAAAATTCCTTAAAATCCATACAAAATTTATTTGATCAGTTAATTTTAACAAAGATTTTTTAAAAACAATCTAATGATAGCCCCTGTGGTCGGGGGGCACTCACATGTCTCGTAAATCTAAATTGCACGAACATGTTTCCTAAGAATACCACCACAGTATCCTTTGCTTGTCGTAGGAGGCGACTAAACGGTTGGATCGCTGGGCTGACGACCCGCATCCGTAAAAAAATCAACTGTTTATAAAATCAACAAAAAGAAAAATGGATACCGCCAAAACAACACCGGACCCCCGCTCAAGTACCCGGATACGAGAGTTAGGATCGGCACGTGGAACGTGCAATCACTTAGAAAACCAGGAGCGTTGGAGGGTCTAATCACGTGCATGAAAGAGTATCGGCTGGAACTCGTTGCTCTTCAAGAAACTCGCTGGCCTCAAAGTGGAGACCATGTGTCCCAGGGCTATACGTTGTTCTACAGTGGAGATGACCTCGGAAATCTTGGAGCTGGATTTCTTCTTGGGCCGCAGGTAAGGAAGGCTGTTTTGGATTTTCAAGCAGTCAATAACCGATTGTGTATGCTTCGCCTGCGCATGAGGTTAGCCAACCTGTCGATAATTTGTGTACATGCGCCCACAGAAGTCAGCCAGCCCCAAGATAAAGACTCATTTTACAATGACTTGGACGATCTGATGGGATCTATACCCGAACACGATGTTAGAATGGTAATTGGGGACTTTAATGCTAGAGCTGGCAGAAATCAGGGCGACTTGTGTGAAAACATAGGTCCGTACTCCCGACACGAAACTGCGACCGATAATGGTGAGAGAATGATGTACTTTGCAATTGCTCATGATCTTAGAGTAGCAAGCACATTCTTCCCTCACAAACAGATACACCTAGAGACATGGACACATCCTCGCAAAACATCCCGGAGCCAAATTGACCACGTGTTAATTTCAAAAGGGCGAGCTCGGGTTGTGCAGGATGTGAGAACTTATCGGTCAGCAATCAAATACGTAGGCAGCGATCATTATTTGGTCGCTGCAAAGCTACGGTGGAAGTTTTCGTACAGGTCGGGGAACACAGCGAAACGGATGGAACGTTTCGACTGTGAAGGTCTGATAAATGAAGATCAAAAGAAACGATATCAGGATCTTGTCAGCGACAACATTGAGGGAGCTAATTACCAGTCTGACTGCGTGAACTCTGTCTGGGAGGTACTGAAAACTTCGGTTGTCAGTGCTGCTCAACAGACTTTAGGTATAGTGAAAGTCAGACCAAAGAATGATTGGTTTGATGACGAGTGTCGTCTTGCAGTTGAGCAACAAAATATAGCCCATAATGAAGTGCAACAACGTCTCACAATCGCAAGGAAAAACAAGGCAGCTCTTGCAAGAAGGGCAGCTAAGCGGATTTGTAGACGGAAGAAGCGAGAATGGTGGAAGGCCGAGGTTCTGAAAGTACAACAACTCAGCAATGAGCGTAGTTCACGTAATTTCTTTAAAGGAATTACTGGATTGCACCATACTTTCAGGCCTTCGTCAACCGCCATTCGGGACCGGGATGGAAACCTCTGTGTCAACATCGACGCAGTACTTGACGCATGGAGTGGACACTTTACTGAGCTGCTTGATGTTCATCATGCGTCACAGACTGTTGTTGAGCCACCTCTAAAACAGTCTGCGGAGATTTGCACTGAGGAGCCATCCCATGAGGAATTCACTAAGGCCATGCAGAGAATGAAACGAAACCGCTCACCTGGAGTGGACTGCATTAATTCGGAGCTCTTGATATTCGGAGGGGATACTTTGTGGAACTGTCTTTTCGACCTTATTCGATTAGTATGGCGAACCGAAGTTATGCCTGATGAATGGAAAGTGGCCGCGATATGCCCCATCTTCAAGAAGGGAGACCGCTTGAAGTGTGAGAATTATCGCGGTATAGCTCTCCTTTGCACAGCATACAAGTTACTGTCATACATTTTATTGGATAGAATCACTCCTCTGGCGGAGGGCTTGGTTGGTGACTATCAGGGAGGATTTCGTCCGAATCGATCAGTCACTGATCAGGTCTTTTCGCTGCGGATGATTCTATCTAAATATTATGAGACATCCATCTCGGTACATCAGGTTTTCCTGGATTTCCGGCAGGCCTACGACTCGATCAATCGAGAGAGTTTGTGGTCTGCCCTGGAATACCTAGGAATGCCAACAAAATTGGTACGACTGTGTAGGATGACAGTGACGCAGTCTCAATGCTGTGTTAAAGTTGAGAACAGGCTATCGACAATTTTTGCAGTTAACTCGGGTGTTCGGCAGGGAGATGCTCTGTCCCCGATACTCTTTAATCTCATGTTGGAGTACATCTTTCGTAAAACTGAAACACCTCAGCGCAATATCTTATATCGCCAGTTCAATCAAGTGCTTGCATATGCAGATGACATATGCGTGATTGGACTGAATAGCAACGGAGTGAAAGAAATACTTGATCCGCTTGTAGAGTTTTCTGCTTCTGTTGGACTCCAGATCAATGAGTCCAAAACGAAATACCTGATCTCTGGTTTTAGAGACAATGGCACACCAGATTTTAGTAGTGGCCACCACACGTTTGAGGGAGTGAGGAGGTTCAAATATTTGGGCTCTCTTATCGCTCACGATAACAGTGTGGGTGATGATATTAAAGTGCGGCTGGCAGCTGGCAGTCGTTCTTTATATCCTCTAAGGCCACTGCTAAAATCTAAACACTTATCAAGTGCCGCGAAGCTGAAGCTTTACAAAGCGTTGATCAGGCCCGTTGTTATGTTTGGATGTGAAAGTTGGGCGCTGACGGATGAGTACGAGAGATGGCTCCTTACATTTGAGAGAAGAATCATGCGTGTGATTTATGGCCCTAAACGCGAAATAGATGGTACATACCGAGCTCTGTACAATTTCGAGATCAGAGATCTGATGAAGATCCCCGATATTGTACATGAAGTTAGATCTCAGCGAGTACGCTGGCTCAGTCACGTTCTGCGTGCTGATCCGGAACGAATTGTGCAGCGATCTCTGAAAGGAGAGCCACCATATGGTAGGCGCAGAGGTCGTTGCAGGCGACGATGTAGAAAACGACTTGGCCTCTTCAGATTGTCTAAGACAGTATGAAGACCAAGCTCAGGATCGAAACCGTTGGAGCCAGATTGTTGATTCAGTAAGGGGCCAGTAATGGCCTTTAACACTGTTATTATTATTATTAATGATAGCACGTGTATTAAATGGAAAATGCGTCTTTAATGAAGACACATTTGAAAAACATGCGATGCAGTTGTACACGTCACATCAATTTTCAGACAAGTCACCTCAATATTCTTATTCTCGTAATAGTTTGTCAAATGAGTTCTTGTTGTCTTGTGATTGAATATTTAGGTTGTTTTGTGATTGAATATTTAGAAACATTAATTTATAGATCTAAGATATTATAAATTATTAAAGAAACCTCTCTTATATTAAAAGAAGTGCATTTAATAATTATAAAAAACTATTTGATATTAGTTTAGCATTAGTTTTTACTATTCTTATGGAGCTACTTCTACTGATTTTATAGGGACGTATGCTAAGAATAAACATTAAAAATCAATCAAATAATTCCAAAAACTGAATGACCTGTTTTAAATCCCATTTTGGTATGTATTATTAATATTCCATACATCTTTAATATTATTATTATTATAGTTATTTGCTACGAGTTTAAAAAAAAATTATTTTATGTGTTACCGGAGAGAATTATATATGAGTAGTAACGTTCATACAATAAAATGATATATCAATAAAAAAATCACTCACTGTATAATAATTGTATGGCAATTTTAATGAAGACACCACAACTGCAGTTAAATAATAATCCTTATGTTAAATAATTCACTATAAACCGAAAAATAATATCTTAGTAGACCACTTTGTGTGCAAAACATAAATAATTTTCATTTTTTCATTCCAAAGCAAAATAAATTTATTTTCGGCTGTATATATGTATGCAATTAAAAAACTGATCAAACTCGGTTTTAAATGTCACTATAATGGTCTAGTGATTACTCTTCTAGTGATTAGTCTAATTTAAATACATTTAGTTTTATTTGAAATAGAGAAAAAACACACCTTGTTACTTTAAAAAGTATGAATTGCTTGATTCATTCGTAATTTTGTTGTTTTGATTTTGCTATGTAAAAACAGACAAAGTGGGACCAACTAAGATATGATATAACGGTTTATAGTGAATTATTTAAAATACGGATAGTTATACAATTAATAGTTGGGGTCTTTTTTCCTTAAAACAGCTGTACAATTATTTTGTAGGGAACTATTTATAAAATATAATTTTAATATTTGAAGGTTACTCTCTTATGAAATCACTACTCTTATAAAAACTTAATACAAATGTTTAATAATATTTAAATACTTAACATATTACCGCCTCGCCTCGACTTTTTCATATTCCACAAATACGAAGCCTATCACTCATTCATATTAGAGCGACGCTGCGCCGCTATTTTTTTGCAGCTGTCAAATATAATTTAGTTTTATTTGTGAATGATTGCGCCTTGTGCGACTTTGATTTGTTGAAGTCAAGTGTGGATCGCAGTGTGGAACGCATTGCGTACGCCTCGTAGCTAATATCGTTGCATCATATTTTTAGTTTTCAAAATTATCAATTAAATTTTTATTATTTGATAATTATTTTTATTAATTTCTATAAAATTTAACATTCTTAACCAAATAAATCTAATTTAGAAAGTTAAATACTTTAAATAAAAAAGAAAAAATTTCGCAGCTCAAAGCCGAGGCGATAATATGAAAAGTGCTTTAAACTGAAATATTTTTTAAATGCGGTATAAATAACATATTGAGGATTTGCAGAGAATACTATGGCGAATTAAAATCAAACATATTACACAACACAAATATTAATTAGAGTGGACATTATATTATCAAGAAAAACAGAATTTTCCAGGTTAAAAATAATTTTTTTAAACTTTAGAATGAAGTGTTGTCGATTGTTACGAAGTTATAATTCACACCTAGAAGCAAAAAAATATTAATGTTTAAGGATTGAAACAATCCACATTTCACACTACTACGTTGTATTATTTGTTTTGCTTAATATGACAAACACATTTTATTTTGAACATAGTCCATTTAATTTTTAAGTTAGTTCGGATATAACAGAAAACTATTTTGCAAACGAACAACAAAATGAAGCAAAAAAAAAAATCACGCCGTGTTTAGTGTGAATGAGTATGTGAGTGTGGATTGTTTAGAATTTAACTCGCCGCACTTAATGTGTCTTAATCCTTAAGGGAACTTTCAAGACAAGTTATTTGATTAAAATCGGTGAAAATTTTTTGTTGTGGTGTATAATATGTAAAATTATGTTATATACGACTGCAAATTATAATCGACTTACGATGTAATTTTAGCGCAGGGTGTGGCACCTATTTGTTTGTCGTATATAACTTCACAGTGGTATATTTTGTTAACAATGAAATTATATCTTGAAACAGTTTAAATTAGAAGATATTTAAAAAAAACAGTTTATTATTTCTTCATGATTAATTTAATCTATTTATACAAGTTGGTGTGTGTTGTGTTTTAAACTTGCTGGTTTTATCCAAAAAGGATTATCTGCAATAAAAAAATGATCATTAACATTGACAAATAAAGTATTTCAATCAAATAGACTTAACTGTTCATATAAATATTAATTTTTTACTGAGATACCACTAGTTATAGCCCAACTACTGAATTTTTCCGATTGACTATCTTTCTCTATTTTAGCTGCCTTTCATACGAATGATTTTAAGGTTTTTTCTATCCGAACTCATGACGAATATATAGGTTAAAAATACAAGACAACGTCTTCGTCATGAGTTCGGATCGAAAAAAACCTTAGGATCATTCGTATGAGAGCAGCTTTACAAGTGTCAATTAAATTAAATATTTAGACGTAAGATTTGTTTACACTTGAATTTTGTACACAATTAAAATAATTATAGCGAAATCATCTTCAAATTTTCAATAAAAAGGAAATAATTACGATATAGTTTCAATCAAAAGCTATAAAAGAATTAATTGCAATCGAAAGGGAGTAATTGCGATCTTTTTTTCCTTAATAGCTCCATATATAAATTATAGATATTTGAACTGCACCTTTCTTTTTGTTTGAGCAGATATAGCTATATATGAAAAATGTCTTTCTCTATTTTAGCTGCCTTTCATACGAATGATTTTAAGGTTTTTTCTATCCGAACTCATGACGAATATATAGGTTAAAAATACAAGACAACGTCTTCATCATGAGTTCGGATCGAAAAAAACCTTAGGATCATTCGTATGAGAGCAGCTTTACAAGTGTCAATTAAATTAAATATGTATTTAGACGTAAGATTTGTTTACACTTGAATTTTGTACACAATTAAAATAATTATAGCGAAATCATCTTCAAATTTTCAATAAAAAGGAAATAATTACGATATAGTTTCAATCAAAAGCTATAAAAGAATTAATTGCAATCGAAAGGGAGTAATTGCGATCTTTTTTTCCTTAATAGCTCCATACATAAATTATAGATATTTGAACTGCACCTTTCTTTTTGTTTGAGCAGATATCGCTATATATGAAAAATGTATTCAAGAGGTAAAGCCATAGCAGTAAGTCATTTTCTTCAAAATGTTGCATTTCTTGCCATTAATTTCTCTTTTCTTCCCCTCTTCTTCAAATGATAAGTAAAACGAAAAACAACCTAGCAAGGAGACCAAATTAATTAGCCACCTGGTGGTTAATAGCATAACTAATAAATAAGAAAAGTCTGCATTTACTCAAAAATTTTGATATTCAGATACACAGTATTAATAATTAATATAATAATAAGCATTGATTTTATATAAATCCTTTAAAAGACATTAGCCAAATAAATTCAATACAAAGAATGATTCAGTACGTTGAGGAATACATTTGAGACATTTCTCATATGTACATAGATTAGTCTCATTTGTATCATTAGGGGGATTTATATAAAAAATTAATAAATTAGTTAATTATTTATAAGTAATTTGAATCGTCTTAAAAATTGTGACCGAATTGTTTATCGTTGGATAATGAAAATATTGTAAACTAGAAACATCAGATTGTATATAAATTTGCGATAAGTATTTATTATTTATTATAAATAATAAATTAAGATTATTAAGTTAATATGTCTATGCAAATTTCTACATAAGTTGTAGAAACGAACATACAGAATACAAAACCACAGATGCATTGGTATCACATAATAATACGCCAGACATACTAACTAGAAAACAGTATGAAATCAGGTAATAATAAAATGTTTAAAAGCCATTACTGGCCCCTTACTGTGTCAACAATATGGCTCCAACAATGAAATCAGGTATCAGGTATTCAAAAAAATAAAACGAGTATTATTCATCGTTAATTAACATCATGAGTAATTTTCATCCAAATATTAAAGTAAGGTATGGTATGATTTATTAGATAGTTAGTGTATAAAGAAAACTAAAACTTACTTGTAATTCTGGTTCTGAAACGTCAATTTCGCCGCGATATACAAATTTTATGATAAATTGTAAATCTGCAAAGCAAATATCAGATGGCATTATAATAGTTGCATGATCGCAAGGATTATCCAGCAATAATTTTTGAAAGAAGGTTGAACATGCTGACAAAACAACCTGAAATATTAAAATAATTATGTATATATTAAATTTAGTATGTACATATGTATATTAAATTTTGTAAAAATATTATCTACAGAAATAAAGAAATTTTACTACATTTTTATTAAATAATTTTTTTTTTCTTTACAAATAAATATTGAAATAGTATATATTATTTTAAATGTAGAACAAACCACCTCATCTAACCACCTACCTTATGTGCTTTAAGAGAATTATTCTCACATGCAAGTGTAACATCAACAAAAGATTGATTTTCCAATAGTTGATGAAATACAGATGTCATATTATTTTGATAATTATTCCATCTAAGGCTGAAATATTGATGACGATCCGTAGGAAACATTGTTAGTTTATTTTAGTTTAAACAATTCAAAGATTTAACTCAAAGGTTCGTTGTTTAAGAAATACTTGTTTAATTTCTTTATTTAAAACAAACTGTTCCAGTTTGCTAATTTTTTGAAATTTTGACATGAAGGAATATAAAAAAGAAAAAATTAAAATTAATTAATTCCTTATTAATGTGACATTATTATTATTTATAATAGCATACAAATAACGGACATTTATTAATCTCTAAAAACTAGTATCGCCAGACATCCAAAAATATATTTAATAAAAATTTCTTCACAACATCATGCACTGCCATCTTTCGAAAGTAAACAAAAACTATATAATAAATACAAATGGCATAACAATGAATGAATATAAAAAAATAAAAATGTATGCATACATATTTATAGCTATATTAAAAAACAAATTAAAATTAAATCCGATTATGTTTTTGTAATAAAAATGTTTCCAAATAGATCAAAATAAGATTTTAGAAAATGATGACGTAGTTGTTTTGAATAACAATTGTATATTTTACTTTCCATGGTGGAAGATTAAAAAAAAATGTTTTCATGCAAAACCATAAACCATTGTACATACATACATACATGTATAAAATGTAAATATGGAACAAAATATCATCGTACTGCTAAACGAAATTTTGACGTAATATTTTCCAATGATATGTTGTTTCATTCATGAATAAAAAAAATGTATCATTAGTGTGTAGAGTATGAAACATAAAGAAAATATAAAAACAAAAACATTTGTATACATACATATTGTTTTTAAATGGAAATTTGCCGCTTATTGATTTCCTTTCTTCTTTTTCGTAAATGTCACTTGTTTGATTTTCCAGAATTTCTATACACAGAACATAAAGAACCGAAAAACTATTAAAATACTTCTTCCTCTTTGCACCACTTACAGCAGTGAGCCTATTATCATTTTATATTTGATTAATCGCCTCTATTTTTTCTGATTTATATTTTTCAAAATGTCTCTAAAATATACTGTGAAAAACAATAAAATTGGTTATATTAACAATTTTTTTGAAATTTCAATGTAACATCATTATCATCATTATTTTTTCATCAACAAAGAAAAATAATATTGTACATTTTCTTTATTGCTTTTTCATTCTATCTTTTCTTTTTTCGAAATTTTTTATTTTATTATTTTTTAATACACGAAAAAATTCGAACGAAACTGTTTTTGTAATTTCTATACTAACTAAACACTTATTAATGATAGAATAGCACTAGTATTTTTAATAATTGAAACTTTAATGAAATAATTTAAAAAAATTAAATTTTATTTTAATTTGACGCCGCTTTGCTAAATAACATTTCACTCTTTAGTTTTTCTTGTCGTTGATTCTCTTTTGTTTCGGATCCGAGGTTATTATTTTATAAAATAGGTTTAATCATTGAACCGGTTCTCATACAAGGTTGATACATAACAAATTGAACGAAATGACCGGGACAGTGTCAAATTTTTAAAGAAATATGTAGTTGAATTTTTTCATAATTATTTTTATTATATCAGTCATTTTAGTGTTTTTGGGAATAATATTTCGTCATACAATAATCATAAATCGTATATAAATAAAACAATACTTAACCAAACTAAACCGATTCAATAAAATACAACGTTTGATTGTTATACATTTCACACAATATTTTGAATTTTCGTCGTTACTTGAAAACGTGATAAAAATATGTTTTTTTAATAATATAAATATTTATATAAATTAATGAAAAAATTGAGTTAATCTTTGGAAAATATATACTAAAGAAAATATTAAAATAAAATATAAAACAATAATTAATAAAATATAATAAATATAAAAGCGAGTTGTTTAAATTATTGCTTGACTTGGAGGATTCGGATAGTGAATACGTTTTATATGCTGCGCTAAATTCCATTTTCGTCGGAATTTTTTTGCGCATATGTAACACACTATCTTTTTTTCGACACCGCATTCATGATTCATATGACGTAACATAATACTTCGAGTTGAATAAATTTTACCGCATTTTCCACACGGTACACCATTATATGTTGACGACATAGACAAATGATTACTGTTATGATGAGATTGATTTTGTTGATGGTGGAGATATTGAAAAGTTTTTATATCAGTTTTATGATCAGTCATGTTTGCACTGTAATACAAGTCCTCATTTGGTTGTCTATTGAAATAATAATTACTCCACCACATTTCATCTGTAATTTTAATAAATTATAAATTAAATTAAACGTAAAAGAAGAAAACTTAATTAAAACTATATTTTTATACACATATATAATATATACACATTTAACAGTTGGCCAGTCTGTTTAAACTACGTTTCAATTTAAAAATGAAGACTAGAAACTTACTCAATAGAATTAATAAAAACCAATTTAATGAATACTATACTTGCCTGACAATTGTGACCCAATATAAAATTACAATTATACATAAATAATATAAATTCAAATTTGTTTATATGGAATTATGCATTATTATTTATTTTACTTAAAACAATTATGAGTATGAACAAAATGGCCGATCTAAAATTGAAACCTGCCATTTTAAATACTGTTATCGCAAATACCCTAAAATTAGTACATATAAAAATAACTGGACGGAATGTATAAAAAAAAATCATCCAATATTTTGAATAGTAATCGCTTATTATTTAAATTTAAAAAATAAAATACTTTTAAGTACATAGTAAAAAGAAAATTATATAATAAGAATGAAACAAAAATGGCACCTTAAATAACTAAATAATTTTTTTAAATATATAAAATGGCCAATTTCGAATTATTTAATGTGATGTGAAAACACTTATAGAGAATAGGAAGACTTTTTTTTTATATAAAATTCGTTTACAACTGATGAAAATATAACTCTATAGTATGTAGTTTATAAAGCATTGGGACACTGGATATATAGTTTATATAAAAATAGCAATAAATCTAGCCTAAATATATATGGAATGTTTTCGTTTCCTGAGGCAAAAGCCTCATATATAAAATTAAATATGTTAATAAAAAAATTAAATAATAAAATTAAATATATATATGAAATTTCAATAAACGGATTAATAAAAATTTCCATTTTTTATCACAACTAATTGGAACATATTTTTTTAAATTTTATATATGTATATTGTATAGAATATATAGATTTAGCTGCTGCATATTAAGTCTTATACTTAAAAAAAATCACATTTTCAGACATTTTTATAAATTTTTAAATTTTCCATCTTGGAATTGGAATAATTGCTAAAACTATTACTATTTATATTAACATCAAAATTATCTGAATCTAGCTTAATTTTTTCCCAATTCCAGAGACCATCACGTTTATGTTTTTCCATATGTTTCGGTAAATTGCGACGTTGGGTTACAATTTTAGGGCAAAATGGACATTGAGCACCACGTCCACATTCTTTTAAATGACCTTTAACCCCACTCATTTTTTTATATTTTACGCCGCACTGCGGACACACATAGCGTGGTAATCCATCATCCATATAGATCACTTGCGGCTCGATTCCTTCATAAAACACTCTAGGAATACCTAATTGTTGAATTTGCTGTTGTTGTTGCTCCTCCTGCTGACATCCCGTCGTTGGTTGCCCTAAAATACAATTTTTTAATTTTATTATAAATTAACAAAATCAAGAACTAATTAATCAAAATAAAAACAATAAAAAGGAACTAAATTTTTTTTAAATAGAAAATACCAATAAAAAATTAAACCAAAAATAGAAAAACTAAAAAAAAAAAAAAATAGAAAATAAAAGAAAAATCTACTTATTAATTTAATTTCTTTTTTTGTATATAAAAATTACCTTTGCTCCGTATAAAAAAATATAAAATTTAAAAATAAACAGTAATAAAATAATTATAAAAAATAAAAAAAAATAATAATAAAAATTTAATTTTTTATTTCATTTTAATCAATATTTTTTGTTTTATTTATTTGTTGTTTTTTTTACAAATTAATTTGATTTATTTTGAGTTTTTTTTTTTTTATTTTAAAAAATTACAATTTTTCGTTTATATGTTTTTTTGTGTTATTTTTATTTTTTTATTTTATATATTTATATATATATATATTATTATATCGCCCATCACCGAGAAAAATAATTGTTTATAATAATAAAAATAAAAATTATTAAGTAATATTAATAATAATATGTTTTCTTTTATGTATATGTACATACATTTAAAAAAAAAATTAAATTGGAAAATACAATTTTGAAAAACCAATTGAAGGAATAAATTAATGAATAAACATTATTTCGGTCAATACTACAAACTTAGCGGTTGTTAAACGTGAAACACGGATCATTGAAATAATAAGTTAAATAAATTTTAAAAAATCGCGAAAATTGAACTCAAAAACGTGTTCTTCTTTTTCATAGTAATTTCGATTTGTCTACTAAATTAAATTATTTTAGTAATTATTTATTATTTTTTCTATACATGTGTTGTATTTGTTTTATCTGTTTTGAAAAATATATAATTTTTTTTTAATATAATATTTTATAAAAAAATATCCACAATATAGTAATAATAATTAATATATTGTATATTTTTTTATATATAATTGTTAATAATAATAATTATACAATCACAAATAATCACATCAATATTTTCGTTCACAGCTCCATTGTTACAATTTGATATTGATTAATAAAAACCTATTTATATTAATTTAATTAATTATAGAATAATATAAGAATATACAATTATATATATATTTATATAAATAAACATTTTTAACTCATTTATTATTTTTATGTTTCTTGACTATTTTTATCATCTTTCTGAAGTTGACATTCCATTTGACACGAACACGGGAAGTTTTGTGTCTTGGATATTTAATTTCACTTTTAACATTAATTGCTGTCAGTGACAAATGGAATAAAACTTTTTTTCTTTTATACCAATTAAATTTAAAAATATCAACTATCTTTTTATTTTATTTTTTTTTAACAAAACAAACAAAAATGGCAATAATTTAAATAATTAAATAATAATAATAAAATAATTATATAATATATATTAATAACAAAAAAAATTTAAATAAACAGCCGAATGGTCAAAATTTAAAAAAAATAATAATAAAAATAAATCGACTATTTAAAAAAAATTTCATTAATTAAAATTTGATTTTAATTAATTTAATTCTTTTATTTCATATCACATTCTATATTTTAATTTGCATTTAGAATAAAATATATTTCCTTTTATATTTATTGCTTATTTTAATTAAATTAAAATTCTAAATGCAAATACACGTAACTCTTTCCTTTTTCATTTTCTTATTGTTGTTAAAAATAATAATAAAATATTATTTATAATATATATTATATTAATATATTTTTTGTTTTTTTAGTAAAAATAAAGTGATTATATATGTGCAATAAAAATCGGTAACTATAAAATTAATAAAATAATAATAAATCAACTAATAAAATTATGTTAAATTATATATGAACATAAAATATTGGATTGACTTTATACAGAGGGGATTTGATTGTTTCATAAATCTGTTATTAAATTCGTTAAAATATGACGAGAACATTTTATCCATCACTATTAAAAATATATTATTTGTTTTGTATTGTTAATGTAAAATATAATATTTATATTTTTTTGCTATAATATGTATATCACTTAAAAATTAATAATAAAAATATATTCTTCACTATTTATTTTTTAGTTAAAAATTAATCAACAATTTTTTTGAATAAAATAAAAATCAACAACCGCAGATTTACCAAAAAAAAAAATATTTTAATTTATTGCACACAAGTATTTTTTTCTTTTAATTTAATTAATTAATGTGTTTGTATTAATAAATCCCAAAACCGTATTTCAATATTTTTAAAGAGCGTGAATTAATTTTTATTTAAAAAAAAATTATTTTTTTTATTGACTAGATTTTATCTATTGGCAACGCTCTATCATTATTTTGTTTAAACTTTCAACACATTAATTAAATCAAAAAATATAATAATTTCTATTGAATTTAATAAATAATCATCGCTGCTGATGTGTGCGCATATGCAAAACTAAATTATGCTTATGTTTTGATTTTTTATGACATATAGGGCATTCAAATTTTGGTTCAACGCCACATTCAAACCGTATATGTCGGTTTAAACTATGTGGCCGCGCATAAGAATTACCACAGCGATTACATGTATGTGTCGTGCCCGTTAATGATGTACCCTGTGGTATTAATTTTAAAGGCATTTTTGGTATTAATGGTGATGTCGCTGATAATGGTGGTGTAGTTGATTGTGTCGATAAACCAGATAAAGCTGATAAACTTTGCATTCCCGTCAACACCTTAAATTCCCTTAAACATGTATTGGGTGTTAATAAACGTAAATCACATGGTTGATCATCAGGTGTTGGCTGTCTGATCGTATGCATTGGATCACCTGTGGGGGTATAAAACTACTAAATTTTATGGAAGTAAATACAAAGTATCTTCTTATAATTTTCATATTTTCTTTATAATTGTTGTCCTTATTAATTTTAATTTAATATTTTTGTTTAAATATTTAATTCTAATAATTTGGGTTTTAATTAATTTTTTTATAGTTTTAAATTTTAACAAAAAACATAAAGCAAACAAACTGTAATCGTGAGAATATGACTATTTTTAAATGACAATTTTTACACAATAAATATTTTTTATATAATTTAATTATCCAATATTAAAAGAAAATACTTTTTGTTTTAAATCTCATTGATTACAGTATTATTTTTCTGTATATATTTTATATTATTAAATAATTTTAATAAAATAATAAGCATAAAAATGAAATGGTATGACAGCTAAAAAATGGAGTATTTTTGTTTTGACATAAATAAATATATATGTATATAAAATAAATAAAGACTGAAAAAACATATGAAAAAAAATAATTAAAAATTATTATTAATTTTTTAATTTATTTTTTGTTGTATGATTTTGATTTTTTGAGAAATTAATGAGTTTTTCTTTTTCATTTTTTATTTTGATTTACATAAAACTCGGTGGTCATAATTGTGATAGTAAGATCAAAAATTACGATCAATATCTCATTATGTATTACGATAACAATTCATCGCTCGCAGATTCGTTTGTTTTAAAAACTTTTCATTTTGATGATTCTAAATTTCAAAGAAATAAAGAAATTATTTAAATAGTACGGCAATTTTTCTCCAGAAACCTTTAAATTAGGAAAAGAAGGTATTTGTAATGTACATGGATTTTTAATCAAAATAAAAAAATAAAAAAGTAGTATAAATATAGTGAAAAATGAAACGGAATGAAATTATTTAATTTTTTTTTTGTTTGAATTTCAATTTTTTTTAAATTTCTGATTTTTAATGATTTTTTTATATAATTATATTTTTGATTATTAATTTTTTTGTTTTGTTTACCAACACCAAAAACTTAAAAAACATTTTTTTTTTGGTTTTTTTATATAATTTCTTTTATAACTTCGGTTCTTAAAAATAAAAAAAAAATAAAATAAAAAATAATAATAATAAACGAATAAATAAAGACTACATAAAATAATTTAATTTTATTACTTCACTTTACACACACAGAAAAAAATTAGAGCTTTGTCATTTTTAAATAAAAAAAAAATATATAATTTCTTTTAGCTAGATTTCACTGCATCCACAATATTCGTCAGTTTCTCAATTATATACATTTAATTCATTTCTAATATAATAATCCCATGTGCTTGTCTCTCTTATTATTTTTCATTCTCCAGCATCATATTTCATTTAATAACCATTATTTACATTTTCAGTGTTTGTTTCGTCACCTAAAATAAAAAATATGTTAAAAATGTGGAAAAATAACATAAAATTAAACAAATAAAATGATTTACATCATTAAAAAGTATTAAATTTAGTAAAAATAAACTTAAAATAAATAAAAACATCCTGAAGTTTTGGTTTTCTGTTTTCTTTTATCACTTCAAATTATTAAATCAAAACACATATTTTTTTGTTTTAAATAAAGAAATATCACTCAAATCATAGAATGAAGGATTTTTATAATGAAAATCGATCATCCAAAAAACTACTTGTTATTTTTATTATATTAGTTAATTTGACTATTAATGTGTTAATATAATTTGTATAATATATTTTTTTTTGTTAATTTTGAGATTATTACTACAGAGAAATTAGTATTTATTTAGTTTTTTTAAAACATACATTCAATTTTTTCTTTTGTTTAAGTTTACTTAAAATTAGTGACTAAAATTGTATTATTATTTTGTTTTAAATTAATTTAAATAAATAAATAAGTTAAATAAATTAGGATTAAATATTATTTTTATAAATAAATATGAATTAATAATTTTATTGCAATATTAGTTAGTTGTTGTTGGAATGGTTATAACATTTGGAGTTGGGGTAGTCGCAATTAATGTGGGAACCTCAAGCAGATCATCATTGGGTGGTTTGCAAAATTTTGAATTTAAATGTCTTTTCAAATTAGAATGGATATTTGTTTTGTAACCACAATTTCGTAGACAATAGTATTTTGGTGGTAGGCCACATTCATTTTTTAAATGACACTTTAGACTATTTTTCCATTTGTAATTACGATTACAATTACGACAAATCCATGGTTTTTCACTTTCCGTTGGCAAAAATAACATTTCATTAGTCATTTTAACTTCCTTTTTAACTTTATGGCAAAATTTTAAATCAATATTACGCATAAACTGGTGTTGCTGCTCTTGTATTGATTGTTTTATAATTAATTTAGCCTTCTGTTTGTTTGTATTACTGCTTGCATTATTTAGTATACCGCCCTGTCCTGATGTCATCGCTGGTCTTATATTCCATTGCGACTGAAATAGCTCAGATTTAGGATTTAAAGCCCAGGATATTGGATTTGATATTTTTATGTTATAGTTATATGATTCATAATTAGTATGTGTGTTAGTAGGACTAGGAGTTTTCCGTTCAACCTTTATTACACCCAAACCAATGTCACCACCTAATAATTAAAAAGTTAGTAATATATTAGTTATGTTAAAAGCTGATTGAAAATATATATATATAGATTTATATAATTGATCATACGGAAATTCACACAAAATATCACACACAATAAAATATATGTATAAAAACAAATGAAAACACCTAAAAAATAAAATAAATTTAAATAAATAAAAAAATTACAATAAATAACAATCTATAAAAAAATAGCGGCAAAACTAAAAATAAATATAAATAAATTTAGACAAACAATGATTGATTGAATTTTTTTTATTTTTTTTTTAAATTTCTTTTCTGTAATATATAATATATATATTTATTATATATATAAAAATTTTTTTTTATATATTTTTATAAAATATATAATGGAATAACAATAAAATTTATTTTTAAGTAAAATTTATTTTGATTTTATAATTAAAAATTAATTATTAAAATTTAATAAAAGAGGAATGAATTGAAGAATTAATCATTAATATTTTTTTAGCAGTGAAAACTAATAATAATAATAAATTTGGAATGATGGCATTAATTAATAATTTTGAAAATATAATTTTTTATAAGGCATTCCTTAAAAGTAAAGTATGTTTAATTATATATAATATATATGTATATAATATATATATATATATATATATATATATATATATATATATATATATATATATATATATATATATATATATATATATATATACATTTATATATATATATATATATATATATATATATATATATATATATATATATATATATATATATATATATATATATATATATATATATATATATTTCACTGCGATTTTTTATATTTTTTTATCATATTATAAGTTTCTTTTTAATTCTTATTTAATATACAATGTATTCGAGAATTATAGATAGTATATAGTATATATTTATATAATTTTATTAATATTTTCAACATTTTTTTTTGATTATTTATAGTTTCGGATTTCTTTTAAGTATTATTTATTAATAATCTAACCAAATAAAAATTATTTTTATCACAATTTATTATTATAAAAAAAATATATATAACGCTTATTTTTAATTTAATATGAACCAAAAAAATTAAAACAAAAAAATATTTATATAATTAATAAAATGAGTATTCATAAAAATAAAAACAATTTCTCTTCTCTAATTATTCTTTGTTTTAATTAATTAAAAAAAATTGGAATGACCCTTCACCTTTCTATAATCGGTTTTCTTTTAATTTTTATTTATCTAATATCGCTCATGTTGCGAGCTAAACCTATAAAATGTCACTTAGCTAAATTTTCCAATTATTTAAAAAAATTTCATAAACCAATTAATATAAAAATGTCTTTTATGAATTTCCTACTCTATATAATAAAGGCATAATTTTTTTTATAAAAAAGCGCGTTTACATTATAATAATACAAAATATAAAATAAACCTAAACTATATATTTTTTATATAATTATATGTACCTATATACATATATTTTTTACTTATTTAAACCACATAATTTTGAAAACCCCTGTAGTTGTCTTTTAATTAATCCATTTTAATATGTATTGTGAAAGGCACGTTCTATAGGAATCTGTTTTATAGACAGAGTGTTCCGTCAAATATTTTACCAATTGGTAAATAATTCTGGAAATTTCAGGTTTTATTTGTGTTGGTTTTGAATGCCTACACAATATACTACTATACTTATATTAAAGGTTGAATTCGCTGAGGAACACTCTATATATAAACTGTCTTAATAAATGTATTATAAAAACCTTGTCTTGTTTATTTTTAAAAAATATCCTAAATTAAAATAATAAAAATATTATAAACAATTATAATTAAAAAAAAATTTGAGGTAACATGTTGTTGAGAATGTGGATATGAAAAAAAAAATTATATATATAAAATAATAATTATCAATAACGTGAAGGAATTATAATTAATTGTTTATATTTAAATTTATGGTAACAAATCACGAAAGTTCTTTTTATTTTAAATTATTAATATTTTTTGTGATGATTGGAGAGGTAGATTTGTTTTATAAAAAAATATTATTTTTATTTTAATAAAGGCTAGAAATAGTTATTAATTTTTTTATTATATTTTTAACTTAAGAATATATATAATAATTAACAGTTATATAATTATTTATACTAAAGAAATACGTAAAAAATAAAGAGGTAGAAAATATTCTAAATCTAGCCACAAAAAAAATACGTTCTCTCCGATTTTTCATATTTTTTTATACATATATTTTTAACAAAGAATTTCCAACAGTTTTCGAAATAAAATTATCAAAATCCAAAATATTTATCTAACAAAAAAAAATATTTAACAAAACTGTACATAATTATTTAGTAAAAATCACATACGAATTTTTCCTCTATTTTACAAAATCAACTTTTATAATTCCATAATTTTCTTTTTAATAAAGCTTTAAATTTATTTATTTTGTACGATTTTAAAATGGCGACTAATTTATATTTCAAAAAAAAAAATATTGTGCTAACACTTATTTAAAGCTTGCTTTTCCTGAAAGCCGCCATTCTGTTATTAATTGCGAGCTATATACCTATTTAGGTAATTTTGGGCATTACTGGACATATTTTTAATACTGTGGAATGTTTAGAATTAAGTTCGCGAAAATTCTGGGGAAACGTTTTTTTTTGTTTTTTTTAGAAATAAAATGTGATGATTTATATATTTGAATTTAAAAGAAAAAATATATAATTTTTTTTTTCATACCGTCAAATTCATTTTTTGATCTTCATCATATGCCGCCATTGATAAATTAGCCACAGCTAAATTAGCAATAGTTAAATTCATTTTAGAATCATCTGTCATATGCATTTTAGGATCTACATCTAAAGGAATAACTTTATCATTTTCAACTTTGAAAAATCGTTCTTTATGCATACGTTCCATATGGCGGCCAATATGCATTTTTTGTTTTGCACGATATACACAATATGGACATTGGAATTGTGGTTCTTTACCACATTCCCATTTTTGATGATTTCTCAGTGAAGATTTTAGTTTATACAATCTACCACAATCACCACATGAGAAACCAATATTATTATTTGCACCACCACTGCCATTGCCACCCGATCCACTATTTGGACTACCTGGTTGCTGTTTGATATCCAATGGACTGACAGATAAATCCCTAGGTAATACCAACGGATGGGCACCTTCTCGTAGCTGTGTTACTAATGGCATTACCAATCTCGCGTTCCATTGATCCCACGTTAAGCCCGCAATACGTGTGATGCTTAAATCTTCAGCGACTGTAATTAAATATAAATTTAATAATCATAAAAAAATTTAAAAAACAATAAGTTAAAACGAGATTTAATCAAATTATAAAATAATTCCACCTACAAGCAACATAATTTGTTTATAACAATTAATATTGTTAATTTTGTTTTAAAAAAATCAATTAAAAAGCAATATGTTAATAGAAAATAATAATAATAGTAAAATAAATAAATAAAAACACAAACAAACAAAAAAATTTATGTTTTATACACAAGATCATAAAATTAAATATATTTTTATAATCCAATTATTCTATATATAATATAATACATGAATAATATGTTTATATAATCCCAAGTTGAGGTAAATTGTGAAAATTCATGTTGTAAACGACCAAATATTGTAGTTTTACTTGTATTTTTCAATATTTTTTATATGTGTGTATAGAACATAATTAAAAAATTATAATTAAATTATATTTATATTATTTACACTAAAAAAAAATTAAATTATAATTAAAAATAATTAATAATAAAATCACAACATAACAAAAACTGTTTTTTTTATATTTGTCAAATAAATAAATTAATATGGCTGCAAATTAAAATTAAAAAAAATAATGCTAAAAATTAAAATAATAAAATATATAATTATATTATTTTTTGTTTATTAAAAACTTACAATATTACAATTTTTATTTTTTTTTTAAATTTTTATTTACTATTTTAGTGGCCAACAAAATTCATCCCTTCTTATCATTAAATTCCCAACTACTTCTCATCAATTTTCGTTTACAAATATTTCTGAATTGTCCATTTCATTGCACATCAAAGGGTAACCTAAAAATAAATCAAATATTAGTATAAAGTAGAAAAACTTTTTAAATTACAAATAAAAATTATAAAAAATGTATATAACCAAATCGACGAACTGCAATTAAAAAAATTAAATAATTAATAAATTATCTCAAGTTTGTGTTTTTTATTGAATATATATTTCATCTTTATTTATATCTTTTTTTAAATATAGTTTTCTTTTTTTACAAAAAAAAAAATGTCACGAAAATGAGTTTATATAAAATAAAGAGATTATAAAATTAAAAAAATGCGACATTTAAAATTAAATGTTAATTCATTTTAATAAAAAAGAAAATGACATGAAAATTAGTTTTTTATAATTTTACACTTTTTTCTTTATAATATATGTATATGATAATAGTAAAAATAATTTTTGGATTAAATTTTAATCAATCAATTAAAATATTAATTAATTAATACTTTTTATATAATTTTATGTATATCTTAAAGTAAAAGAGCAAACGAAAAACATTCAACACAAAAAATTATTATAAGAAAAAAATTAAATTCTTAAGTAAAAACTATATATGAAGTATTAAAAAAACTATAAGTTTATAATTAATAAAAAATTAAAATAATAAAAAAAATAAAGTCTCTTTTAAATTGTTGTTCGATTTTTCGTTCGTCGACTTTCTAGCGGTGGCATGGCAGCATGATGTTTTCGTATGTGAACACCAAGATTTCCTCTTTGTTTGGCTTTATATGGACAATGCGGACATTGATGCATTGGCTCTTTTCCACCACATTCAACATTCTCATGGCGACGCAAAGTTGATTTCCAACGATAACGTTTGCCACAATGTCGACACACGTACTGGCGTCCTTCTTCATTGGCACTTGTAGCTGAATCGCTTAAATATTCAAATTTCATGGAACCTGACATTATTTTATAATCATCATCTGTATGATGATGGTGGGACGAGTGACTTTTTATATTGTGACCGTCATGCGATTGTGAATATTCATCAACGCTAAAACCAATTTGTGAACCATCCGGTAATTCGATATCATCAATTTCGGCGTAATTATCAAAGTCACTTATTATCGAAGAATGTATATTATTATCGTCATTATTTTGTGAATGATTTGATAAATTTGTTACAGCCACCGATGAAACATCATGTTCACGATTTAATTTTAATTTTTGGTATCCACTTTGTAATAAATTTCGATTTAAAATCGGCGTCGATTGCAGCTGTTGCTGCAACGTTACAATCCCTTTTATGATGTTATGTTGGTGTAACTGTTGCGCATTTGTTGCTGTTATTAAATTTTTCGGTTTTGAATATTTAATTCTTGGGTGAAATGAAGACGTTTGATTTGTGATTGGCGGTTTATTTGTTAAAATATAATTATTTGTTTCTTCTTTGGTTCCAATAATATTACTACCTAATACACTTAATGCTCCTAATACATTTGACGATCCTGATGATGAATCCGGTGGATGATTATAAATTGTATTTTTAATTCTTTTAAAATTATTTTTTAAAAATGTTTTATTATTATTATAATTTAATGATGATGATGCATTATTTGTATTGGATGATGATGATGTTTTTACAATTACTGCAAAATAAAAATATGAAAGAAAAAAGAAAAGAAAAAAACAATAATTTTATATGCAGTAATAAATTAATTAATAAAAATATTGATAATATATAATAAAATTGTTTAAAACATAAAATTACGATTAAAATAAAACTCAAGTGTTAATAATTCTCAAATGCAATAAAAATATAAATTATTAAAAATTAAAATATATAAATACATAACATAACAAATACAAATTTAAAAAAAAAATAAATAAATTAGTTAAATTATTATTTTTTCGTATAAATAAAAATACAGTAAACTTTAACAAAAATTTTTATTTTTTTTTATTGGCGTAGGGAAATTTATATTATTAAGGATTTGGAGCGGAGGACCGATGATAGGCGAGATACTAGACTTTAGTTGGTCTAATATTCAAAAAATGTCTGGATAAAAACTAACAAAAAAGAGAATGTCATTAAATTATTTAGAAAATGGGAAATTAATTAATTTAAATATATATATATATATATGTATATATATATATATATATATATATATATATATATATATATATATATATATATATATATATATATATATATATATGTATATATATATATATATATATATATATATATATATATATATATATATATATATATATACATATATATATATATATATATATATATATATATATATATATATATATATATATATATATATATATATATAATTATATAAATGCTGGTTTTGTGTTGTAATAAAAATGTGTGATAAAAAATAATATAAAAATTTGATGTTTTTTATTATCGAATATTGTTTGTAGATAGAGTGTGATTATTACAAAATTACCATCACTATCACTTTGATGACGATGCAAATCAACTTCTTCTGAGTGTTCCTCTTCTGTTTCTTCTACATCAATAACTTTATCATCATGTTCTTCATCTTCATCCTCATCGATATTATGTTCTCTTTCATCATCATCATTTTTTAGCGTAATAGATTTAACTTTATTACTAATTTCACTATCATTATTACTATCATTAAATAAATATTCTTTATTTTTATTTTTTAATTTGAAACTTAATACGGCATAGTCATTTTTTATAGACAACAATATATTTTCATTTTCTAATAAACCACAATTTGATATCATTGGATATATTGTTTTTATTTCATTATCATTATTACTATCATTTTCATTTGTTGTACTACTATGAGCAGTTGTTGCTTTTGTTGTACTTGGTTTAACAAATTGTTTTTTTTTTTTTTTACTATCTGAAATGAAAAAAGAAAGAAAAAAATAATTTATTAGTAAAAAAGAAAAAATATTAGAATAGAAAAAAATTATTAAATAAAACATAGTTAAATAATAAATGAAATGTAAAAAAATAATTTAACACCACAAACCATATGTAAAAAATAAAAATAAATAAGTAAATAAAATATATATAATAAAATAATTTTCATTTTTTTCGTTTTCGTTTTCTTTTATAATTTTATTTAAGCTTTTTTTCTTCATTATATATATTATTATAATATGGATATTTTAAATGCATTAATTTTATATGTGAATTTAATGTATGCTTGTAACGTGTTACGTATGGACAATAATGACACCGTAATGATGGTTGAATACCACATTCATATTTTAAATGACGATTTAAATTTTTTTTATAAGAATAAACTTTATTACAATTAGGACATTTATGTTGGTTTAGTTGCATATTATGGAGCCATTCATGGAATCCTGTTGTAACCATGTTCAAATTGGTCATTGATTTACAGTAATCTGAAAAGAAAAAATTAAAAAAAAGAATCCAAAAACATAAAATAAATTAAATGATACAAACAATAAGGAAAGAAAATAATAGGTATATTAAAAATTAACTCTTAAAACTAAAATAAAATATATAATTTCGTTTAGTTTTCTTCAATTTTATTTATTTATTTTTTATGTGACGATTTTTTATATGGTTTCTTAAATGATTATTTCGTTTACATTTAAAATTACAATAAGTACATGTATATCTTGGCTCCTGACCACATTCTAACTTTAAATGACGTGTCATATTTCTATAGAGAGAATACTGTTTACCACATTTCGGACACACAAATTTACGTGTAGCCTATAACAAAAAGAAACCAACACATTTAAACATATTTGAGAACAGTTATAAATGTCTATTACCTGCGTTTCATTCCGACGTGAATGTGATGATGATTCTGTTAAAATAGTTTCGAGTGGATCAACATCTGATGTTATTACTTCAGTGGCTGTGGTTGGTGTTATAAATTTAAACTTAATTAATTTCTTTGCGTTATTTTCTGTTATAACGATTGAATGAATTTCATCATCAAGAAAATCTGAAAATTTTTATTTAATATTATTTTAATTAAATATGTTGTAAATTTAAAGAAAAATGTATGTTTGGTCGTAGCTATGTATATATTAAGTTAAACTATAAATCTAAATTATATTTATTAATAAAAGTCTTTAATTGTTTTAATCAATTTTTATGTCAATTTTTAATAAAAAATAAATATGAATTATATCTACAATATATTTAAAAATTAAATATTTAAAATAATTGTTTTTATATTTTTTAAAATAATTTTATACAATAAAAATTATCCTATATGTGTCAACATGTGATATTTTAACATATGATATTTTAATGAATCCTTTCGTGTATATTTCCGCGTGCATAATGAGCATAAGAACTTTTTGGGTACACCACATTCAAGTCTCATATGTCTCTGTAACGATGACAACAATGTATACCATCGTCCGCATCCGTTTAAACATTGATATGGCCTTAGAATGGGTCCTAAATTATCACGTCTTTTTCTATGTGGTCCTAATTGATATAGATATCCTGCATGTATATATAAAATAATTTAGTTTAATTATAATTCTGTTTACGCTTAATGAGATTAAAAATAATTTAAAAATAAATTAATAAAAAAAATATATTAGTAATAATTACTATAATACAACATTAAAAAATCAAAAAAAAATCGTATTTATCACTTTTGCTTTAGTAAAAATAATCTTTATTTTCTTACAAAAAATGACACAAAACTTTCTTAATTAGAGTGTATCTCAAAGTGTTTTATTAGTGATGATTTTAAATTAGTGGAAAAACCACATAAATGACACTTAAATAATCGAGTTGGAAAAGTGGGATCGGCACGACCAAATCTTTGATATGATACAATTTCTTTAATCGGTGATATTATTGCTTGCACCTTTTTTAAATTTTTATCAACGATATTGACTATTTCTTCTTCGTCATCCTCGTTTTCAGCTCCATCTAAAAATAAAAATAAAAAAGAAACAAAATAAAAAACCAAAAACCAATAAATTAATTTTATAAATCAAAAGTAAATTATAAATAATTATTTTTAAAAGTGTAAATTCTCTTTTGTTTTTTTGATTTTTTTTATAACATAATTTTTATTTAAAAATAATTTTTTCTAACAATTTTTTTTTTAAATTATAAATAATACTTTACACAGACATTAGAATCTAAATGTCGTTTTAAATGAGCCCCTTGTGAAAATGCTTTTCCACACATAAGGCAACGAAATTTTTTCTGTCCCCCACATTCATACCTTGAGTGCAATTTTATTTAAAAAAAAAAACAAGAAATAATTATTATTTTTAATTGAAATAAATAACTATATTTAGTTCACCTTATATGTCGTTGTAAAGAGCTGGCATCTTTATAGCTTTTCGTGCATAAATTACGTGGACATCCATATCGGCCCTCCGAATTAATTAATTTTCCTAAATCAGAAAATTTTATATTATACCAAAAATCATGAAATGGAAATCCAAAATTATATTGGTGTCCTGAAAATAAATTTATATTTTTCTAGTTTTTCATTTTTATTTAGAACAAGTTAATATTTATATGTATTATTGCTTATGTCAATATAATATCGCAAAATACATTTGAGTATCGTGAAGTCGACATATTTTGGGATATTCGATTAACAACTAATACTAACAATTAAATAAAAAATAAATTACATTAAAAAAAATAATTAAATAAATATACTTTCATTCGTTTAATAAATCCAAAATATTCACTTGTTTTTTTATTTTTTGAACAATTTTCACACAATTTCACTTGTAACATTTTAAATATTCGAAATAAGCGAAAAATATATGTTTATAAATAATATAACAAATAGTAAACACTTTCGTTGCTGTTTAACAATAAAAAAATTGTTTCATGCCAACACAATTTTAAAAATATGTTTAATAAATTAATGAATTAAAAAAGGTTAAATTATATATAAAAATTTTATTGTTATTAAAATTAAAAAAATATGTTTAAAATTTATATAAATTTTTAAAGTAGGGAGAAAATTTATAAATATATACAAGGTGAAACAATTACATCAAATTTTTAATATTTTTTTGATTAATTAATTTTTTTTAACGCTTTGAATCTACCTAGTATATAAATATTCAGAAAAACGAAAGTTTAAAAATAATTATAGAAAATAGAAAACAAATTGATTTTTTATTTAGAGATAAAATACTATTTACATAATATTATTGTCCATGCAAGGTTTGACTACAAATTCATGCGTGTAGATATATGTATATGAACGGTTAAAAAAAGATATTAAATTTTAAAAGAAAAACGCGAGTTTAATAAAAAATCAATTAATCCTCTTTATATCATCTATAAAGTTATAATATAAATAAAACAATTGAGACAAATTAATAAAAAAAAATTAAAATATAAAAGACAAATGTCAAAAAATTGTAGAAAACATCGCTTAATTATTAAAAAATTATAAAACAAAGCTTTTTATGTTAATTTAAATTATATAAAATTAATTATCCTTTGGTAATGATTATGAATGGTAATGATTACATATTATATTGTAGGAATGGTAAGCTGCCAGGAGCTAAAAATAATTTCTCTTGCTTCAAACTGGCCAGCATTTTATTCATTTCTTCCATATGTTTTAAATCCGGAATTAAATTATCATAATTTTCTTTTTTCATTAAGAGAGCATTAACTGATAAACATTTACTATAATCACTACTGCCACCTGCTATCGCGCTTAATTCATCATTATAATCTTGTTTTGATGATACAATGCCATGTTTAGAATTTAAATGGCGTACTAAATGATATTTTCTACGAAATTTCGATGGGCACATGTCACAATGAAATCGTGGCGGTATTCCAATGCATTCATCACGCATATGACGCTGAAGGTGCCGTTTCCTTAAATAATTTTTATTACAAACCGGACAAAAAAAACGTTCCGATAATTGTTCCCTCTTTACAAGTGGTTTGATGAGTGTACATGTTACATTTTCTATAAAAATAAAAATTTTTGTGTTTTGGTTTGGTTGTGTGTTCTTGTGTTGTTAAAATAAAACGCAAACAAAAAATAACAAACAAAAAACTAAACAAACTTAGCTACAATGTAGATTAACAAATTCTGCTTTTTAAAGGATTCAAAAGTACATATAACAATAGATGTCAAATGTGGTGAGATGGATCGACAGTATCTGCAATGTAAATCAGCTTTAAAGAGATATACAAGAACCAGAATTTAATATAGTATTATGTATACGGCAGCGTGTTAATAACAATGTATTTTAGGAACTAGAAAACTTACTCATACTCTATTTGATTGAACTGACATTTTGTAATCATCGTATTTCGTTTTATTCGAATTTTAAAAACCAATCATGCGAAATATAGGTCTTAAATCAGCCGGTTAGAATCTTATTCTCTTTAATTTTAATGTAAAAAATGTGAAGATAAATATAAGGTTGAATATGGTTTACTGATTAATAACATAAAAAATCTAAAACCAAACTATGCATGCTACTAAGGAACAAACAATTATATCTAATTTTCTATACAACGTGCAATTAAAAAAAATATATCGTACAATTTTCAAATCAAATACTTATATTAAAAAACACTTGGTATTTTTGTCGTTTTGAATGGTAAATTAAATTAAATAAGTTAGCTAATTAAATATGCTAATTAATTGTTTAATTTAAAGAAACATATACATATATACATGTGTTAATACGACTCGGTTTTCGCCTATTTCTTAGCAAACTGACGTAAATGCCAATTTACATGATCGATTAATCCCTTTTTATAGTAAAATCGTTTATCACAATGATTACATTTAAATGCTGGCACTTTTCCACATTCAACTCTTTTATGACGTGCCAAATTTGAGCGACTTGTGTATGAGTGTGTACAACATATATCACATAGAAATTTTTTTTTATTATCGTATGGAATGATGGTAGTATCAGTTGTGGTCATTGCACCGGTAACTGTTGTGGCGGCAATGGTGTAAGATTGTAAAGAACAGTTATAAAAGGATGCTGAAATCCAGAAAAAAACAATGTTTGAATCATATCCATTGGCAAACAATCATAAATTAATAAGAATTAATGAATGCAAGGACGAAACAAGATTCAAAAAAAATAAACAAATAAATAAAAAGCGGTTAATAAACATAGAAACTGAATCCACCCACAACATTATGATTCCCCTCAGATCATTTTTAAAAAAACTATTTTTTTGTATTTTTGAGATTTAACAATTAATTCTTTTATTAGTTTTCCAAAAAAGAATAAATGTTCAAAAAATAAAATGTCTATGTTACAAAATGATTAAAATAAAAACACGAGGTACACATAAACGGTAACTTAGGACAATTTATACAATAAGTTGTAACTCTTTTAGCTTCGATCATAGCGGCCCGACTTCCTTTTAATTTGCTAATAGTAGCATAGCATTTAATACATCGTTTACGAATTTTACGATTACGTTTATCACGTATTGTTGTTTCATATAAAATATGCGTACGTCCAACGGAAAAACCTTGAATGAAAATGAAAAATAGAATAGAAGCACAAAAAAAAATTGGTAGTATTCGTGATCTCTGATTCTATGATCTTGGTAATTGTTGGGCCATGTGAAAAAATAAAAAAAATAAAAATGTCCAGTCTCATAAATTTAATTTTTTCTATTTTCTATGTATTCCATGTTTTTGTTTTAAATGTAACTTTAAATCATATTTCCATGTACTAAAGTATGAACAATAATCACAGGTATATGTAACATTCGAATGTTTTTTACTACTATTATTACAAATATTTATAGTTGAACTAATTCCATGTCCATCCAGTAAATCGTTTAGCGATGATATAGATGATGATGGCTTAATATTACCGTATGTGACACTCTGTGGTATATTACATCTCGTTGTTTCATAGCATTTAAATAGTTTTCTTATTGTTACTTCTGGCTCAAACACGACAGTATGTGGTCCAACAGTTGTTTTTATAGTAGAGATGGTGGTAGGAGTAGTAGCAGGCGTATAATCATCTGAAAAACGTTTCCTTTATGCAAAAAATAATACACAAAAACATCTATTTTTCAGTTAATAAATAAGAAATAACCATAAAGTTTTTGGTATTTATTGAAATATGAATAATTTATTGCTTTTTAATATAAATTAATAAATTTAATTTTACATATTTAATAAATTAGAAATAAAAAAAGAAAATCAATAAAATTAAATTAAATTGTTATGTGAACTAAAATATAATAAGGAAACTTTATTTCCAATCACATTCGATAAATGAAATAAATATGTATATCATTATTTAAGATTTGGTCAACTATAATCTCAAGAAAAAAATGTAAAATATTTTTGAATTCGATTTAATTTCCATTAATATATCCATGATTGCCCATTCCAAAATATATCACATATTCATGATTCCCCATTCCAAAATTAATCACATATTCATGATTGCCCATTCTAAAATATATCAACCTATACCTGTGCAATGGTTTTTCTCGATGTGGTGTAGTTTTTTATATTTCAATTGACGCTAAATTATCGCGATTTTGCTAATTAAATTCAATGTCACTTTAATGTTCGATCGTTTACATCGGTTATTTATGCAAATCATTATTAGTATTTTTTTAGTAGATTTTTATTGTTATATTGGTAAAATTCATACATGATAGAAACAAAATTCGAATTCATAAATATTTTATGTTATTCGCGAGAATCAAATTTTTCAGTTTTAAAAATATGTTCGCCTTCTGGTCGGCAACTGTCCTGCTATTTCTGGATGTTTTTTTCTAATATGTGTTAATAATCTATCGCTACGCTGCGTATAATGATTACATATTGGGCATCTAATATTTTTACCTTTGCCGCATTCATGCCTCAGATGTCGTGTTAACGTTTTATGATGACGATATACTCGATTGCATTGATAACAAGTATACATTTCAGCCTGTTTATCATTTATATAACCATCCACTAATGCATCTATAGGAGGAATATTGTTTAAACGTCCTGAATTATAAAGTTTGTTATATTCATATCCTCCTGTAACAAATAGAATAATATTTTGGGATATTTTCTGTTTATTCGATCAAGATTAAGAATATTGAGACAAAGGCAGTTGTTTATTTTTCCTCTTATTTCTTGCATTTTCAAGCTACTTATACATTATAAAAACAATATATTCTTGATGATGTGGGATGTTTCAAGGTACTCGTTAAACTCATCATTTATGCCATACTTTATATACACATATAAGATAAAACTTTTGAAGAGTATTTAGATGTTTTACCTCATAATTGTATAAATAAAAAAATAATAAATAAACATTTTAAGAATGAAATCATAATGTATGTATTATTTTTTATATTATTTTGTTAATGCGAAAATTAGCTTTTGCGTTTATTATTTGTATAAAACTTCATTAGAATCTGTATTTAAGCTTTTAAAAGGTTAACATTTGTTTTCCCAACAACTAAATCTATGTATGTATTGTTTTTCTAGGTATTGTTATTTTAAATAATAATATGTAGGAATTATGTGTAAAAAAATATGCTTGGATCTAAAAAGCACGGATTTCATGGTGTGAATTAAAAATAATTATTTTATATTCAATATAAGTTTTAATAATTTTCGCATAATAATGACATAGAAACAAAAATAAAATGAGACAACTAAAATAAAACAAAAGAAACAGAGCATATTCATTTTAATCCAAATCGGTTTGAATATACAGAAAAAACGCGATTTGATATCGGGGTACTAATTAACTCCCGTCTTTTTTTTCTTGAAATATATTATTAACATGTATTTTAAGTTCTAGAAAAAAGAAAATATACTTATTTACATAAGCTTAATAAAAAAACATCCATATATGTATATAAAATTATTATCAACGATCACGTGGAATACGAATATGTATTGTATAACTAACTAACCATCTTATCAATATTCTTTGTTTGATATGCAACAATAGAATTTTTATTTATATTAATTTTTTTATTTAATTTTGGAGAATAATGGGGATAACATTTTTGGTCATTCAAAATTAATACTTCACTGTTTTGATTCGACGTAGTCTTAGTTCAAAATGCAAGAGTAAATTTTTGATTTTTATCTTATGTGTTAGTTTTTGTCTAAAGGGTTTATTATACACTAGCACCGAGCTGGTATACACAAACAAACAAACATAAGCGAAAAATATAAATGTAAATGTAAAATGTTTAAATTGTTTAAAAATGTTAGTTGTAGCAAAATGTTTAAGTTGTCTAAAATTTACATTTTACATACATATATTATGTTTGTTCGCTAATGCTTCCGAACCAACAGGGGCAGAATTTTGAACCAAAATGCTACTAGGATCAATATAATAACCTAAAAACAAAAAATAATACAATTTTTGTGTTGATTTCATGAAACGCGACTATACAAATGAAAGGGAAGCAGATATGATGTGATCCGGATCAGATCATACGTCAAGAAACACGGCTATTAATGAATAGAACTCAACGTAGAAAATGTTTTGACATCGTATGATAGTAATATACGGCAAAACGATGGAACGACATTGTCGACGTCCAATGGCCGAACTATGAATTTAAGATGCAGTATTAAAATAGCTGCTTTTAGATCCGTTTCAGTATTCAAGTAAAAATGATTTTGGGTCCGATAGTGGCCTTTATATCTTTTGGATTTGCCATTCTTCCTGTTGAGATTTTGAATTACATTATTGTTTGTGCTCTAATGTGTTTTCCAACATTGAGTTTTCAATGAAAAGGCTGACTTTACAATACCTCAGGCTGAAAGTGATTGAAAATATTTTGAACGTTCTACTTATGTAAATAAAATTACAAATGCGAAGTATGGATTAACTACTTTTTCTACGAAACGTGTTTATAATTTTATTTACTAAGCAGCCATAGGCACATTTCAAATAATATAAATATAATCGATATTATAAATGTTAGGTCTGATCAATATATTTTTACAATAATGTAATTATATTATTTTTATGATGACATTTAGTCTCATATTATTAGAATATCTATTTGACAGTAGCTCGAAATAACAAAAATGTCAGAAAAGTACGAATGCAAATTTTGGTTAATAATATATGATGAACAATATGATTCACTACAACATAGCAAATAATTTATAAAATTTGTTATCATATGTAATCGCAGTCAACGAATATTGTTATTCTACGAAGCACAGTTAGGATGTTGTAACATACAATTATCTAAGGGTGAGAGTGTAATGCTCAGAGGAAAATTGCTTTAATTTACGGTAAATTATTTCATCAATCAAAAAGAAGGTTAAACTATGTACACGAAAGTAATGTTTTTTAAATTTATAATTTTTATTGATCTACGGAATAAGTGAGTTTAAATTAGACAAAACCCCATTTTAATAAAATCAAAATAATAAAAAATTGTTACCGTAGGATATGATCTACACTAAACGTTTGAGTCTCTATTTTCCTAAACAAAATGGTACGCTATTTCATATTCAAATGCATTTCTGTTGTAATCATAGCCTGCTCTATTCTATTTCAATACATTCATGCGATATAGTGTACCAATTATTTTTTTTTTTTTTCGATAGCGAAACGATACTTGATTTATGTCAGAAAAATAGTATGAGAAAATAATTTTTGAAAAAAATATCAACTTTAAATTAGCCACAAACTTATGGGTCATTCATTATCCCAGTTTTATTCCATAATTGTACAATTATGGAATAAAACTGGGATAATGATTTTTCTAATAAAACAATAAATTCAATGTGTTACCACCTTTGTACACACCTTTGTAATAAGACCTATGCATTTATTTATGCGGCTATTATAGTTCTCACCTCACCAAAAGTTACGTCATAAATATGACTTGAACCCACAACATTGAAATATTGATAGTTTCGTTCTCTTGGAGCTGTAAGTCTAATGTCAAAAAATACTCAATAATTTGGTGGAGACATGGATATGGCGCTTTGAGTGAGGATTCGATTTTTAATAAGAGAAGCATTAAAATTGTTCATTTGTGATTTCGGTCAGGGTGATAATGAAAAGAAGGTAGAGTAAAAGATGATTGATCGTCTTGCATCTTACTTGTGATGTAAAGGACATTTTTTTTAATAGATTAACTAATTGTCAAGCAGTTTTACGTATGTATATATATATATATACATCTGGGATCTGGAGCCTTACTGTTCGCAAAAATGTACTAATGCTAATTAAAAAAGAAAATTAAAAATTTGTCATTAAAAACCAACCAATACACAATATTTTTGTTTATAATAGCTAAGAAGTTCATTTTCAAATAAATTGAAGTTACACTAAAAATTTAATTTTACAATGCACAATTATAACACCATCATCATTAGTCCCAACAATGTTGTCACCATCATTATCTTCGGTTTTAGATATTAGACATTTCTTCATCTTTTTCGAATATATGTAGTTCAGGCACTGGTCACAAATTAGCTATTAGACAGTTGGAGGTCCCCGTATAATGAGCTGGGTCTTTTGATTAATCTATTGTTATAAGGCAAACAAAAATTACCGAATCTGCGATTGTCATATAGGAAATTTGTCAAAAATGCAAATGTCGAAACAATAAATTAACAATATAGCTTACTAACTAAGTTAAACTATCAAAATACCATAAACAGCGCACAACCCTCACCAAAATAAACGCGAGAATCATAATACCAAATTTGAACACGACTTGAAGTGATGAGGCAAGTCCCTCGGTGAGGTGAGAACCGTAATAGGAGTAATAACCCCATTTTTTCGTGTAAACACAACTTTTGTTTTCTAAAAAGCCACCACTAATATAGGAAAAATATGGTATATTTATACTATGGAGTGTAATACGGATTTTAGCAACTAGAACAATAATATCTCACATTTAGTCGAAATGTGCTTCCTCGATTTATGTAATAACAACTAATCCTGTAATTTTTGTTTGGTATGGTATATCAAGCCCAAACAATCGAAAATCATAAGAAACTTTGTACGTATATATATTTGTATAAAATACTATTTTTAAATATTAATAATTAAACAACTATGCGCATATTTCATAGAGATTACTCATGAGCAATTGCAAAGTACATCATTCTCTCACCATTATCGGTCGCAATTGTCGGGAGTACGGACCGATGTTTTCACACAAGTCAGCCTGATTTCTGCCAGCTCTAGTCTCTCCAGCACATTCAGACTAGGGACAGTTGGTTGCTCGAATCAAAAATATCGGCAAAAAAAATGAGATAATTTAGGAAATTTAAATATATATAATATATATTTATTTCCTAATTTATCTTCATTTTTTTTTGCAGGTATTTTTGATCGAGCAACAAACTGTCTCTAGTCTGAATGTTTGTTATGAAGTCATCGTCCTTTCAAATATCCCAATATATAAAAATCTAATGGTGTTAAATCTGGAGATCGAAGGCCAAGGTATAGCAATCCATCGCCCTGGATAATTTATATCAAATGTTGAACGTATTTTCAACAACGATTATAATATATTTATTACTTGATAATAATTTTGTTTCTCAACAAGCACAACATGGAAATTTTAATATCTCAAAAACTATGAGTGATAAAAAGATAAAAACGATGAAAGTTTATTTAGTAAATCATCTGTCCAGTTTAAATTTGAAATAAACAACTGAAATTATTAAGTGATTTTTCGACAATAAAAAAATCAGTAAATATTCCATTATAGATTATATTGCCGTGTGTTAATTACATACATTAAAAATTAAAATTGTGACTGGAAAATCAAATTTTTCGATTTAATTGTTCATTTCATCATGAACAAACAAAAATAAATTTGAGTTTTCTGTCAAAATTTGAATTTTTAATAAATTTTTTTAACTAATTGACTGACGCGGCCTATAAAAGAAATGCATGACTTGGAAGTCATGCGAATAAATAAAGGTATGGATTTTTTTTCAAGAAATGTTTTTTTGACATTTAAAAAATATTAAAATTAAAACAGTTTTAAAGGCCATTACTGGCCCCTTACTGAGTCAACAATTTGGCTCCAGGGGTTTCGATCCCGAGCATGGTCTTCATACTGTCTAAGACAATCCGAAGAGGCCAAGTCGTTCTCTACACCGTGGAGGCCTACCATATGGTGGCTCTCCTTTCAGAGATCACTGCAATAAAAAATATTAACATATAAATTTTTTATTAAGATTTGCAGTGGCGGATTAGACTTGTGTCGTGTAAGTTTATATTAATCTAGGATCACGAAATTTTGGTCGAAAATATCAAAGCTTACATAGCGAAATAAACAAAAATTGCCTTAATTAGGTAAAGGTATAATTAATCATACGAACGAATTGTGCAGCGATCTCTGAAAGGAGAGCCACCATATGGTAGGCGCAGAGGTCGTTGCAGGCGACGATGGCTCCACGATGTAGAGAACGACTTGGCCTCTTCAGATTGTCTAAGACAGTAAGAAGACCAAGCTCAGGATCGAAACCGTTGGAGCCAGATTGTTGATTCAGTAATGGCCTTTAACACTGTTATTATTATAATTAATCATACAGATACATTTGGAAATATGGACACATCCTCGCAAAATTTCCCGCAGACAAATCGACCACTTGTTAATTTTAAAAGGCCGAGCATTTATCGGTTTGATGACGTGTCGTCTTGCAGTTGAACAACAAAATGTATCCCATAGTGAAGTGAAACAACGTCTCACAAGCACGAGGAAAACCAAGGCTTCTCTTAGTAGAAGGGCAGCTAAGCGGATTTGTAGACCGAAAAAGCGAGAATAGTGGAAGGCCGGGGTTCTTAAAGTACAACAACTCAGCAATGAGCGCAGTTCGCGTAATTTCTTTAAATTACTGGATTGCACCATACTTTCAGGCCTGCGTCAACTGCTATTCGGGACCGAGAGGGAAACCTCTGTGATGAATGGAATGGACACTTTACAGCACCCCTATTTGTGAATCCGTTTCGAATTGCAATTCGTTTCGAATGATAGATTCGTTTCGAATTTGAATTGGTATTTGTGAATTCGATCGTTAATAAAACTATACACTGTCACAAAATGAAAAAGGAAATTTTTTTTTAATGGTTACACCTACATGAAAAATATAAACTTTGATTGAATTTTGACGTTTACTTTATTGTTTTGGAGTTCAACAACAACACGCATCACTGTTATATGTTAAAATGTTGTAATTTTTCTTGTCCCAAATTTATAAATATGTACAAACAATAAAATTTATTAAAACTATATCTTTGTTACATTATTTCTGTTTATTTTTGTTATGAAACTATTATTGTCCTCACAAAAAAAATATTAACAATTATAGTATATTTTGTGTATGTATAGAAATATTAGATTATATGGCAAATACATAATATGTATAAAAATTATATTTTATATATAATGTAAATACTATATAAGTATATATAAATAAGTACATTATGTACATATGTATTATAATATATTTATACATATAATATAGCACCGGTTGCCATTTTTATTTAGTTAAATTTTAAAATTTAAGATCCTTTTATATGGGTTCGTCAACAAAATGTATAACGCACAGAAATTCGTTCATGATCGTACAATTTTTAGTCGAAAACGAATTGCGCGATAAGGGAAATTTCTGTTCGTTTTAGGTTTTTTGATTTCGTTTCATAGTAACACGATTTCGTTGATTTATTGTACGTTTTCGAACTCACAAATACCAACCGTTCGAAAACGTCGTTCGTTTGGTCGAATTCAATTTCACAAATAGGGGCCCAGAGTTGCTTGGTGCTCATGCGTCACAGACTAGTTGAGTCACTTCAAATACAGACTGCGAAGATTTGCATTGAGGATCCATCCCATGATGAATTCACTAGAGCCATGTAGATTAAAGCGAGACCGATCACCTGGGATGGGCTGCATTAGTTCGGAGCTCTTGATATTCGGAAGGGATACTTTGTGGAACACTTTTTCGGCCTTATTCAATTAGTATGGCGAACCGGAGTAATGCCTGACGAATGGAAACTGGTCATGATGTGCTCTATCTTGAAGAAGGGTGACCGCTTGTAGTGTGAGAATTATCGCGGTATAGCTCTCCTTTGCACAGGATACAACTTACTGTCATACATTGTATTGGATAGAATAACTCCTCTAGCGGAGGGCTTGGTTGGTGACTATCAAGGAGGATTTCGTCCGAATAGATCAGTCACCGATCAGGTCTTTTCGCTGCGGATGATTCTATCTAAATATTATGAGACTTCCATCTTCGTACATCAGGTGTTCCTGGATTTCCGGCAGGCGTATGACTATCAATCAGGAGTTTGTGGTCTGCGTTGGAATACCTAGGCATGCCAACAAAATTGGTACGATTGTGTAGAATGATAGCGACACAGTCTCAATGCTGTGTGAAAGTTGAGAACAGGCTATCAAGAATGTTTGTAGTTAAATCAGGTGTTTGTTAGGGAGATGCTGTTCCCGATAATCGGTAATCTCATATTGGCGTACATCTCTCGTAAAACAAACACCTCAGCACAACACCTTATATCACCAATCCAGTCACGTGCTTGCATAAGCAGATGACATAATTATGCGTGATTGGACTGAATAGCAACGGAGTAAATGATATATTTGACCCGCTTGTAGAGTTTTCAGCTACTGTTGGACTCCAGATCAATGAATCCAAAACAAAGTACATGATCTCTAGTTATAGGAACAATGGCATACCAGATTTTAGTAGTGGCCACCTCACGTTTCAGGGAGTGAGGAGGTTCAAATATTTGGGATCTCTTATCACTCACTGATACG